>JABRWK010000076.1:76074-96250 GCA_013372445.1 Hypothenemus hampei
CAAAAATATATTAGGATGTAGGAGAAAACTAGCTTTAAACAAATCGTCATATTTTGAGGTCCCCTACACGCACCTGTTCTGTGTTGGTTAAGTTGTAATTCATCCTGTATACTGTTTATCAAAAAAATCCGAACACCAAGAAATATTCAATAAATATTTCTAAAACTTATCGTTTATATTTGTTTACCACTGGACATCAATCGATTAAAGTTTCAAGTAGATTCGATAAGAACTACTTGTTTTTTGTTATTTTTTTCATTATTATACGTCGGGTTTGTTTTGGTCATTTGATGGGTTCTGATAACATTATTGCACTTCAGTTTGAATTGTATTCTCACAGTGTTCAACAAATAATGCCCCGAGTGCGGCAACATCGAGGATTGCGACAATTAACTTCATTTGAACGGAGGCGGATTGTCGGTCTCAGAGAAGGTGGTGTTTCATTTAGAGAGATTTCTAGAAGATTGAACCGATCTGTATCGACAATAGTTGAGTGCTGGCATGCATGGTCGACAGAAAATAGAGAAAGAACTTTAAAGAAATGTTTTTTTAGTTAATACTAATATATGCACCAAAATTTATTAATAATTATAGCGTTTTTCTTAGTGTTCGGATTTTTTTGATAAACTATATTATTATTTGAAAGTTACTGGAATTTTTGTTATCTCTACTCTTCCAGTTTACACTAATTTTAGTTTTTATTTTATGGAAAACTACAGTATCGAATATTGGACGAATAGTTTTTCTTCTTCTTGTTGTTAGTGATAAAATCCATCACTGCATATTAAACCATTGTAACATAGTAAACAGCAAAATATGTTTATATATAAACGCCAATTCTATACAATTTTTGTCATACGATGACGTCAAAATAGGAGACAGAAAATAACATACGCGTGAGCTTATCTTACAGCCGTAGCATCATGCTCCTGTCCTAACTATCTTCATTAATGTAGAATTTTTCATCCCTAATTTAAGGAAGTTGTTTAGTAAAAAGATTGTATCTATACAACTACCTTAAGGCATAGAACGCACACAATTTTACTCCATTTTGTTAATTTCTACCAAGCGGCAGCACTGTCGTCTGAAACTGCGATTATCTCCCTACGGTTTTTAAATCGACCAATAACAACAAATGTCAAATGCCAAAAAAAAAACCGACACCTTTTCCCGCCACTTTTTTAGTTGTTTGCCGAACTGATCGTCAGTTTAACTCACAATCAGCTCCACACAGTTCGAAGCACAAATTTCTGAAAAAATCGTTTTTTAACTGTTGAATTTTTATAACACTCAACTCTTCTCAATTAAAAAATGACAGGACGGGGCAAAGCTTCGAGAAATAAACCAAAAACTCGTTCCTCTCGTGCAGGGCTTCAGTTTCCTGTGGGAAGAACGCATTCGCATTTAAGGAGAGGTTAGTTTGATTCTAATTTTTAAAATTTAATAATTAACAGTAAGGATCTTATTGTTAATAGGTCGCTATGCGGAGCGTATTGGCGTGGGATCTTCAGTGTACTTGGCTGCAGTATTGGAATATCTGACTGCGGAAACTTTGGAATTGGCGGGAAATGCTGCTAGAGACAATCATAAGAAACGGATTAATCCTAGGTAATATTATAGAAGTTATTGGTAAATATCAAATACATAATTTTTGCTAGACACCTACAATTAGCTGTTCGAAATGATGAGGAGTTGAATAAATTGTTTGATGGTGTCATTATAGCGGAGGGTGGAGTCCTGCCAAATATCCATACAATTTTATTGCCAAAAAAGACTTCAGAAAATTTTGACAATAAACAATTAAAAACTCAGTCACAGGATTACTAATTCTAATCAACAATTATAAAGTCTAAATGACAATTCGTTCTTAAGGGTTATTACATTTTTTTTTGTTAATTTTTCTTTTCACTATTGTTCCATTTGAGACTCTATGTCACTGTTATTTGAAAGAGAATAAAAAACTGTCAATTAGTAAGTAGTATTTATTTCTAAACAAAATCAAATATAAAGAGAAAAATTCATTCAATAGGTAACAGTATCCATTTCGATCGTCTATTAATTTAGGAGACTCTAATACGTTGTTTTTAGACCGTAAATTTAAATCTGAATGTATAATTTTCAAATTATTGTCACTACATGAGACGTAGCCAAGACAGTGCTCAATTGCACTAACACATATAATCCTTGTTTTTTATAAAACAATCACTGGTTTCGAATCCCACAAATTGATAAAAACAGTCGTTCATTTTTCAACTTCACCACAGGCACGAAAGTATAAACGAGTCGTTCTTTCTCTGACATTTTTTGTACTATTTCTATTAAAAAGGACACATCTTCTAATTTGGATGCCGCATAAAATATGGTTAAATTGAATACACATAAAGAGTCATTTTCCAGTCCTTGCTTCAATTTGTCAATGGAATAAGATAGAGCTTCAAAAAAGGCCTCCTCGTCTAAGGTTTCTACGTTATCTACACTGCCCACTTGACATACAATTGCCGAAATATTGTTGTCGTAATTTACTCGTCTGTAGAGCAAAATTGAGTATTTACCCACACACTTTCCTCTCTCCTCGTCTAAAACATTAATGTTTTGCTGCATGTATTTCTATTAAATGGAACTTACATTCGAACTGATTATTATGTTTATGAGCCCACACGTGGCATTCAATTAGAGCTCCTCTAGGCAGTCCGGAAACAACAACATATTCGACAATGGCATTGTTGGTTCGCGATTCCCAATGTTTTCTTGCCGGATTTATGAATGAACTATGAGTAACAAAGCAAATACCCTATCAAATTACATTATAAGTAAGTAAATTCGACCATAACATTTGAATGAATCAGCACTCGCCTGTACTACGTCTCTAACATTGATTCCAGCATCCATGGCACGAAGAATTCGGTCGATATGTCTCACTACCAGTTTGCATTGTGCTTTTATGCCTCCTGGAACCATTTCCATATTGCCTGGAATTAATGCAATTTGCCCAGCCAAATAAATAAAATCCCGAATTTTTATGGCTTGACTGTAAGGTCCAATGTTGCACGGGGCCCAATGTGACACAGTTTGTACATGCATGGTGTTCCTACAATTCTATATTTACATATTTTCATTTATGAAGAAAATATTGAGGTACCTCTCAGAATCACCATCACCATCTTGAATTGGTGACGAGGTCTTAAAGGACAAAGCTTCTATAATAACGGGAGTTTTTACGGGAATTTGTACACACGCCCTTGTAGCTGGATTTACATGACGAAAGTTTTTCACATATATTTTGTTTAAGTGAGAAAATAGGGACATATCACTTATATACAGCTTGATGGAGCATATGTCTTCTAAGGTATGGTCGTTTTCTTCTAATATTACTATAGAGAATGACATTTTATATATAAATAACCAAATCTATTGTCTGCTAGGATAAGGGGTTCTAACTGCAATTAAAAATATAAATTCCAATGCATACCTACACTTTAATTTCGTTATGGCATCCTCTAAAGCGCCTCCAGGGTCGTCAATATCACTCTGGATACCTCCTATCCACAACCAACCTTCTTTGCTGAGGCCATAATTTTCTCGCTGGAAAATTTCTAATTTAAGATCAAGTGGAGCCTCACTAGTAACCGTATTATTGACTTCGCCATCTGAAAGTTGAAATTTCTATTTATATAAATGGTTCGATAAATAATTATCAGCAAGTACCTTGGTCCTCATTACTCAATTCAAAAGGAGTTTCTTCATCGGAACTTTCAGTTACGTAACCATAACTATCCTTAAGTGGTAGGCCATCTAATCGACTTTCCAGGTCTAAAACTGGAAGTTTCACTTCTAGTGCTAGTTTATCAAATTTTAGATAACCCACAGGTGCTATGGGATCGTTCTGATGCATGATAAACACGGAATTTTCACTGGAATAAAAAAATATTAATGCAATGCAAAAGCTGCATTTGGAATATAGTTTTTTTGAAAAAACTCACACTACAAGTCTGCTTTTAAATAAAGGACAGTCCAAAGTTAAAGTCTCGTATTCTCCACCTTCGCCGCACACATTTAAGCCATATTTTTCATGCATCGCTGTTAAATGGGGTTGCATTAGACTCAAGCTTCGGCCCAAGTGTTTTTTTGGTTCTAGGCCAAGAGTGGCTACTTTTATGAGAATGGCATCTACTTCACATTTTATCATTTCATCCAAGAGTTCTCCTTGATTTCGTTGCCATAAATATGCCAGTGGAGTAAGATTCAGTCGGATACACCTATATTTTCCTTAATTAATCGAAAATTTATTTGAAATTATCGAATTTAATCTTACACGTTTTCTACTCTAACCCTTTGATAGTCACTTAAAATGGCTCCAATTGAAACTGCATCAAATTCAATTTCATTTTTAATTTCTTGTAGCAGAGCATAAAGATCTTCAACTTCGTCGTTTTCGCATGGTGCGTAAGTTTTGCCTTTCTTTTTACTTACCCCGAAGGTAAGTTTCTTAAAAATTGGTAATTCCATAGCTTGAGCAATCAGATCTATGGCTTCGTGACCTAAAAACTCCCACTATAAGATAAGGTATTTGAATTGTAATTGTTCTAAAACGCTCACCGACACTTTGATACATGTAACTATCTATTTCAGTTTTATTATGTGGCACTAGATTTGCTAAAGCGACTATATTGTGGCCTGCGGCAATACACTGCATCATATTAAATGTGCTATCCTTGCCACCACTAACTAATGCCACTACTCTCATTTTGAATTAATCTGAAAAATCACTAAATTAAACAAGTGGAAATTATATTGTAAGGTAAAATCTATTTCATTCTATATTAGAAACTACAATAATATTTTTAGATTCGTGCTAAAGTTCAGTTGTTTGTTGGCAAAATAATATGCTGATATTTGAACTCTAAATTGGTATAAATTGTTCAATTAAGCACAAATGATTTTTTTGGAATTGTTTCAAATTTTAATTGCATCATTCGTTAATTCTTAATGTATTGTATACGAGGTGTGTTCAATTAAAATTCATCATTTTATATTTATTTTTATATATGATCTTGCCCATCTATGTAGTTCAATGGGCAAGCTAAGTTCGAAAAAATTATTACCAACGTATTTTCACGAATACAAAACTTTTTTTGACCAAAAAACAACCATAAAATCACCTGACTTCAAATAAAACTGGAACAATGAAGGTATGTTATTAGCCCAAGGCTTTGGCTCTTTTCCACCGAACGTTTGTTTTAAAACAGCATAAAGCCCGTGTAAAAATCAACGGGGGGAAAGGCTGTGTTTCTCGAAAAAATTGGGACAGTATATCTTTTTGCATTCCTTCCACTTAAGCATTGAGACACAAAAACTAAACAGTAACGGGTCGATAGAAATAAGAAGTAAATCCTCCAAAAGTAAAACTATTCTACCAAATATGGCAGTACAATGTTTAGTCAGAATCTGGCATAGTTACACTCTGAGTTCGTTAGGTAAAGTAAGTGCATATGGACGAAATATGGCTTTTAATTGAACAAACCACATTTATCAGGTGTTGTTACACATAAAAAGTTATCAGACAATTAGCTGTATACAAACACTGGTTCAATAAATATTTTTTTATAAATCTCTTTAGATAAGCATTAGATCTTGTTATTGTAATGTTACATTTAATATTTGCATAAATTATTCCGGTATTTATGTAATTATAAATAATGGACGACTTGCAATTCCTTGAGCTAAATAGTAACATGACTGTTATAGTTTAATTTAAAAATTATGTTCTCATATTGTTATATCTAAAAAAACTACTTATTAAATAACATTTAAACATAAAAATTTCATATATCACTCGCAAATCATGCAGATACTTAAGTCTTTCAACAAATATTAAATCTTGTTAATTTTTTTAATGCACTTAGAAACTAGATAATCTACAAGTCCTAGAACCTACCTTTATTTAACGATTAATGTTACACATTTAGAATTGCCACAACAAACTACCTAAATCTTTGTCTAACCCATAAATAGCACGATTATTGAAAATCCACCCGCAAAATGCGGGAGAATCTATTCGGTTGAAAATTTCAGATAACTCTTACCACGTTCATATACAATTATTATTTTCAAGGTCAAATAATTTGAATCACCTGTCAATAATTCTAGATGTCAATGTTGAGAATATATGTATAAAGCCGAAGGGACCCGAGGTAAATAAAACGTCAATAATTCTGTTTGGTGATTGGTTAATACTCGGACTAAATGAAATATTTTCTTCGCCATCTTTTAGACTTTTGTACTTTCCTATCCTAAAACCTTTAAATTCAAAAAACCATAGCATGAATAAAAATACATATCAAGCTTAGAAAAAGTCGCTTGTTCAGTTCAGTGTTTTTTTCATGAGGAAAAATATAATAGTTTCACGCTTTCAAACAAAGATCAATATCATTGATACTGCACCAATCACAATTTTGTTCAAACATAGAAAAAATTGCATTCACATGCTTTTGAGTATAATTTTAAACAATAGTTACGACACCGTTCAGTGGTGTTTACAAATAATTTTATAAGTACCTTGTAAGTATTGGTTTTATTGAAAATAAGTTTTACATTTTGAAAATAATGATTATACTGGTTGTGCTTGTTGTTGCATAAGTTCCACTTGAGCTGCATTTACAGATTTCATTCCTTCCTGAACTCCAGATAAGTTATTTTTCCATGCTTGTAAAACGTTTCTCAATTGTTGCCACTGAGTTCTGCCAAATGTTCTGTGCATTGTACTGGACACGTACACTTTTTTTGCTAGTTGATCCATACGTGCAGTCACTAACTTGGTTTTTAAGACTAAAAATCATATGCTCATGAATAAAAGTGGATAATAGTAAAGTTTACAATCAAACCTTCAATAATGAAAGCCTCAACTTCGTCCATTTTAATTTGCAATTCTTTTTCAACTGCTTCAAAGGAAATTTCTGGAGTGATTTCCGCTAACTGCATAAAACTTAAGAGTCTTATTTTACGTATGTTCAGTTCATGACTTAAACCTTGATTTGTAACAAACTCCTTGTGTTCGTTATAAAATTTTAGATACGCAGTCAAATTTTCACTGACGAAAATGTTTAGCAAATCATGAATTAATTGTCCTTTTAAAATATGGACTGGCTTAAGAGATAATAGAGGGTCCAACAAAAAGGTATTTGGATCAGCAATAGCTGACGTAATACAACGAATTGCATCATCTCTTGCATGAGACGCAGTTTTATCAGTATATGTGCCCAGAAGTTCAATCATTACTTTAGCAGCTTGTTCACTGTAAAAGCCATTATAAATTCTGGTTTTGTAAGAAAAATATTCATTACCTTTGATTGCTTTTCAATAAAACCTCATGCAACAGTCTATACAACTTTTGCAATTCTTCATTTGAAAGAGGACAATGTTTAAATTGTTCTTTTAAATTTTCCACATCTTGAAAAATCGATTTAATCTGATCAGTTTGTTTGGCAATTAACAGCAAATGATAATAAACAGGATATCGCATTGGAGATCTTTCATCCAACGATTGATACAACAACCATAAACTGTAATAAATACATTAAAAATGCATTTTTTTAATAGATTGGTGAGAAAATAACGTCGACAACTTCTAACAGTGTAAAATCAAATTTGCACTATATGCTACATAAATATAACCATTGTTTTAATCATTTAAAACAGTTTGCAAAACAGGCCATTTGGTCAGGATATCATATCATACAGTATTAACAGTATAGTACAGAACTAAGATGGTTTAAAACATGAAAGAAAAAAATCTTAATAATGAAAAAGGTCTACACATTGAACAATCTAGTTCCATAAATGGCCATTGTTTTATATTTCTTCTTATTCGTTAGCAAAAATATTTACAGGATATTTTTTCACCAACCAAAGAATAATTATGACTTACGCCCTTAAACAAACTTCTCCAAGTTTCTGATGATGGGACTTGGTTAATTTTTCACAGAAAGCTAAAATAATGTTTTCGGCGCGTTCAGGAGACACCTACAAACGTTGCAACTATAAATTTATCAAAGCCAATTCGCCTTTCTTAATAGATGTCTTACAAGAACCATAATTGACACAATATCATTCAATACAAGTTCTACTTCAGCCTCATTGCCTTCTTTAAAACAAGTATCACAAACTCCAATGATCTTGTGTAAGTCATCTTCAATTCCTTTAGGTGATCTTTCTTCCGATATTTCCGCTCCAAGACTTTTAAGGTAAGCACGCAATTCTTGGGTCTAAAACAGTTAAAGTTTGTAAAGCGTCCAGGAGTCATGCACAAAAATACTTATTTACTTGGTCTTCAATAGCAATATCAATGAATACTGGTGGCACTTGCATTTTGATAACAATTTTAGTGGTAATTCGGTATTAAAATGTTTCCTGTTTTTGATGTAAATAACCAATATTACTAACACATACGATATTTCTAAGAGGTGAAATGTGCAAAGAAAAGCGAGGTTATGTGTTTGACAATTTGATTGTCAATATTGTCATTATAATGATTGTGCGTTTGCGTATTGTTTGGAGTTTCCAGTGAATCAATGTCATTCAGAGGCGTAGGACAAATATAATTATAATTAAAATGAACATTTATTTGTATCTTATTGTAACTACACAAAATGATAAAATATTGTAGAAAAAAAATTTTTTAATTATCATAGATCGTTGAAAAATTTTCCATTTTTCCAGGATCTACTAATATGAATCTGATGTATTGTTCATCTTTTACATATTTGACCCATAAACGAACTGTCACTGACAGTAAATACGTCTGCATACATTTTTGAGGTTATAAATTGTTTATCGCGTTTTCCCCGTAAATCAGAAGTAGTTCCCAATTAGTTGCTGATGTAACAAATTTACGCTAAATAATTTTTAAACTGTCGTTGGAAAATTCAACATCATGTCTAAAAGGGTGCAACTACCTTGGTCGCCTCCGCCCCAAGAACAACAGCCGGTTTTAAAATTGTACAACAGTTTAACCAGACATAAAGAAGTGTTCGTTCCTAGATCTGGAAAAAAAGTATATTGGTATAGTTGCGGCCCAACAGTTTATGATGCCTCACATATGGGACATGCCAGGTAGACAGTTTTTTTTTATATCAGATTTTTTACTTGTAGTTACCTGCATCAATTATTATGAGTTAATCTTAGAATGTTTGGAATTTATAAAAAACATGTTTGTTTAAAATTATGTTTTTGAAGTGCTTTCATTTATTTACACACTCCTGGATAAATATAATGCATCAGCAAAAGCTTTTGGATTTAAATTGTCTTACCTTAATTTAACACACGTCTTAATTGATTACTGAATTAATAATATTTATAGGTCCTACATTACTTTTGATATTCTGCGTCGTGTCTTGAATGACTACTTTAACTATGATGTTCTCTATGTAATGAACATTACCGATATCGATGATAAAATTATTAAAAGAGCAAGGCAGAATTATTTGTTTGAAAAGTATGCGTCCGAAAAAAAGGATTTGCAAACCGTTCTTAGCGATTCTGAACAAGTACTTAATAATTTAACAAGGAAAGCAAAGGAAAATATCGACCCAGATAAGAAGCCCATGTTTGAGAAAATTTTAAACAAGTAAAAAACCATAATCCAGAGTAATAAGCGATTGTTTGACGTAAATAAATCAATTTTAGATTAACTGAATCAATTGAAAACATTGAAAATGCAGTTAAAAGTGGAAATGAAGGTCAAATAGCGGAAGCCCAAAACAATTTTATATCTGAAAGCAAAGATCCTTTATCGGATTGGCTTGACTCAAAATATGGTGCCACTGTTACCGACAATGCAATTTTTGCCGCATTACCAAGACATTGGGAAGAGGAGTTTCATAAAGATATGGAAGCTTTAAATGTAAACTACTTAAATTTCATATTTGTACGAAATTCAATTACTAAATTGACAGGTTTTGAGGCCAAATGTACTTACTAGAGTCAGCGAACATATTCCAGAAATTATATCATTCATAGAAGGCATAATTAAGAATGGATTTGGTTATGAAGCCAATGGTTCTGTGTATTTCGATGTCGGGGCTTTCGATAAGAAGGACAAGTATCATTATGCAAAGCTTGTTCCAGAAGCTTATGGGGATTTTAACAGTTTACAAGAGGGAGAAGGTATTTATCATTGTAAACCCATCATATAACAGCTTATCTTATATTAATATTTAGGAGATCTAATGACTGCAGATATGCGTAGTGAGAAACGGTCCCCAAATGATTTTGCTTTATGGAAAAAAAGTAAACCGGGAGAACCGTCGTGGCAATCACCATGGAGTCTGGGAAGACCCGGTTGGCACATCGAATGTTCCGCAATGGCGTCTGCAATCTGCGGACCCTATTTGGATATTCACACTGGCGGAGTGGATCTTAAGTTTCCTCATCATGATAATGAAATAGCCCAAAGTGAAGTAAGGTTAATTTATTTTAAGTTTCGTTCTAATTTAAATTGATATTTTTTCAGGCTCATTTTGGTAATCCTGAATGGGTTAACTATTTTTTGCATTCTGGCCATTTAACCATTTCTGGGTGCAAAATGTCCAAATCTCTAAAGAATTTTGTTAGTATTCAAGATGCTTTATCTAAATATTCTGCCAGACAATTGAGATTTGCATTTTTGCTTCACTCGTGGCGGGACACATTGGACTACAGTCAAAACACCATGGAATGCGCTTTACAATACGAAAAACTTTTTAATGTTTGTTTTAAATCTAAAATTCTTCAACAAACTAGTTATTTTCTCTTATAATTGCAGGAGTTCTTCTTGAATGTGAAAGATGCCACACGTTTTTTGATCCAAAATAGTACGTCATTTGATACTTTTACAAAATGGTCTGAGGACGAGTTAGCTTTAAATAAGAAATTATTGGAATCAAAAGAAAAAGTTCATTTAGCTCTGTGTGATAACATAGATACAAGGACAACACTAGATGTGCTTAGAGACTTAGTGAGCAGTGCCAATGTCTATTTCAAACAACGTAAGCCGCCAAATCAAATTTTACTTTATGATTTGAGCGTTTACGTTACAAAAATTTTGAACGTCTTTGGAACGAATACCGGTATCTTCAAAATCGGTATGATTTTGAAGCACATTTAATAAGCTAACTTTTATAATTAAATGCTTATTTTTAATAGGTTTTATCTCATCTTCTGATACGTCAGTTTGCACCGAAGAAACTATATTGCCTTACATAAGTATTTTAGCTGAATTTAGGAACAATGTAAGAAGCCAAGCGAGAACGATAAACGCAATTGAAATATTAAAAGAGTGCGATCACATTAGAGATGAAATACTGCCTAACGTTGGAGTGCGATTAGAAGATAAAGATGGTAAAATTTTAATTTATTTTTTCTTAATATTGTTTGTAAAATACCTGAGGGATTATAGATGGTAGCAGCGCAGTTAAATTGGTATGCAAAGAACAACTTTTAAAAGAAAAAGAAGCAAAAAAACAAGCGGAACGAGAAAAACTTTTAGAAAAGGAACGTAAGAAAGCTGAATTAGCGGAGGCGCAAGCGGCCAAAGAAGCTTTAATGAAAATTCCTCCCAACGAGTTGTTCAAAAGGGAAATTAATAAGTATTCGCAATTTGACGATAAGGTATTCTTATTTTCTTTTATTATAAAACGCAAATTAAATGTCAATAATTTATTAGGGATTTCCCACACATGATGCAGTAGGAAAGGAAATTAGCAAAGGTCAGATTAAAAAATTGCAGAAATTGTATCAAGCCCAAGAGAAGAAGTATGCAGAATATTTGTCTTCCAGTCAATCATGATGCCTATAGTTTAAGTAATCAATTAAGAAGATTAATTCATATTTTCACAAGTATTTATTATGTATTGATTACAATTCTCCATTATAAAATGCTAAGAATCATTTCGTTGAAAACTTAGGTGAGTTTATTTTGGTTCAATTTTGATTATTTATTATTAAAGCTTTTAAATACTTACTCAAATCATGTTTATTATTTTCTCCTTAAAATTCACATAAACACTGATTGATCAAGAGAAACTTCCTTTACCTACGACTCTTTTATTCGTTATTTCCAATACATTTACCTGCGTGATGACATAAAAAAAATTGTATAGATATGTGACGGCACGGGATTAGAGGCAGGTAGATGACACATAATTTATTGCGTTCTGACTAAACCGATTATTTCATAAAAAAAGACACCTGTGAGTGCAAATTGCGTGGATATATTTGCCCGTGTATTTTTTTTACCTGCTCTAAATACGGATCGAAAGGGTCACAAAAAAATCTGTTGGTTGATGAATACGCTATGGTGTTAAGTCTCTTTAACTTTCTATAATAGCTTTAGGAGTCTTTTACGTATTCCGAAAAATATTTTGTTCATTAACGACTATAAAGCTTATAGTGAAAAGAATCTTTTTCAATTAACCTTTCTTTCTGGCAACCTACGCATCTAAAAATATTTATTTTCGCGCGTCTCACACTTATACGTGTTTATCAAAGTTGAAATACTATAAAGCTTTATCTTATTGTCAAACTGTATATTGTTAATTTTAAATGGCGAGACTGGATATTTTTCTAAAAGTGTATAGAGACAAAACGAGCGAGCTCATTTTTATTCCTGTTAGTTTGTGTTGCTCTGAATTTATTTCCCTTTAATTGTTTCAGTTGACTTGAACAGTTTAGTGAGCTTTTAAAAACAAAATAAACGTCTTCTTTTAGTTTCATACACTACAAGACTCGTGATTTTATAAATTATTATATTATTCAAAACTAGGGTTTGTAGTACTCCGTTAAATAGATAGATATTTTAGCTATGACTTCTATATTTCACGTGAACCGGTTCTCGCAAAACTATTTTGTCATCATATCTGTAAATGAAGAGAAATAGAAGGAAAGAAATCTGAAGAATAGGATCGATAGAATATTCTTTGCATAATTCAACCAGTTTTGCTGTTGATTACCAACGAGTGGTCTTATTTTCTACTGTATACGAATGTAACCCCTTTAACTCATAATTTTCTTATATCTAATTTTTAATATAAGGTATTTTGTGTACTTCCGAACTAGATATTGACAATGTTAGAGATTCAGTAAATTAAAAAATTAGTCAAAAAATTAATTGCTTGCAGAATAATGGATAGTCAATGAAATTCGAAAAAGATAGATAAGAAGTTTTGGATCAACTCTGTGTACAGAACCAGTAGAATGGAACCAGGAATTGCAAATCGCCTTCAGCAACGAGTCCCAATTCTGTTTGACAATGCATGATGCTGGGCAAGGCTGAGAAGGTGACATGTTGATTGTGGTGTTGGAAATATGGTTCAAGTTTCTGTGTCCGCTGATGATGAGTACGTATATTTTAATTTTCAAATAAAATTCCATTATACGAGTATAAAATTTTCGAACCTTGAAAAGCCAAACAACCTTTGATGTCAAATTTTTTCTCGAAAACTGAAATTTTGTTAATAAATTAAAATTTTTGACATTTGTCATTTGAACTTTATCTAAATACTTATCGACATGGATTCATAAAAATTGTTGCATTGTGACGGTTTTATTGACTTAATACTATAAAAAAAGATCTATAAATTTTAGAGGAAATGGGTTAAACCTATATTTATAACACTTTATTGCCATTTTATCTATTCAGAAACGACTTAATAATCATAAAGTCAAAGTTTAGTAAAAAAAATTAGACGCAGTATTGAAAAAAAAATCTATTCGGTTGAAAAGTAGGATATTCGCACAGTAGTTCCGTCAATCAAGAAAGCACGGTAGCGTGTTAAAAAAATAATACTTGTAGTTTCCCGCACAAAAAGTGACATTTGTAATACAATATCCAATAATAAAGACAGACGAAAAAAGGGAATAAAAGAGACTGTAACTGGTAACAAGACTAAATTAGAAGCAACATCAAAATAAGGCGATATAAAATTGTTTAGATCGATGGCTGAATGGAAGTAATTTTATAAAGATTTTGTTTTTTTTTAATCGTTAAATGCGGATTCGGTTACAACCGTACAAATAAAGGTAAACAGGGTGGTTGATTTTTTAGAAATCGTGATCTTTTTAACAAAAAAAATTCGCTGCGTTTCTATTGGTTCCGTTGTTCGGCCCAATTGGAACGCCAACTAATTATGTAAACGTAACGAACTGAAACGTCAAAAAAAAAACTGTCTGAA
This sequence comes from Hypothenemus hampei, assembly GCA_013372445.1. Taxonomy (NCBI): domain Eukaryota; kingdom Metazoa; phylum Arthropoda; class Insecta; order Coleoptera; family Curculionidae; genus Hypothenemus; species Hypothenemus hampei. The sequence continues at coordinate 90,279 of JABRWK010000076.1, forward strand.
ATACATAAAACAACCTCCAGTATTATTTGTAACGGTTATTCTTCACAAAAGAAAAAAAAAACATATTTTTTGTAGCAAATCGCTTGAAAACTGAAAATTACATATCTGGACCCGGAATCGACGGTTACATGCATGCAAATTGAAAGCCCTCGAGAAAATAATGAGGTATAAAGTGTCAATCTTTGTCACGTTTCCGCCAATTGACTTCCTCCTCTCACTACTCTCTCGATTTCCTTATGCATAATGGGAAACGAAATATTATAATAGGTACTCGAGGAGACTTTACCTATTTTGACCAAAAAACGTCACAATACGGGCATGTCAACGTATGCACTCCAAGGGTCTCAACTAAATAACAATAATCATTTTCTTGGGAAATCAATGCAGTTGAATGAATGTAGTTTACTTCCGTTATTTCAATTGATTTTTATCAGTTTTTAACCGCAATCGTTACAATTATATTATTCGAAGTTGGGCTTTCAGGCTTTGCATTTAAGCAATTTATTGTCCATTGGTCAAATTTGATTTTTATCTAAAATATTTTTTTTTTCATAAGAATTTAACGATTTTTATTGCAAGGAATTGTTAAGTGTTGGAAACTTAGTTTTTTTGCTTTAAGAAACATTTACTGTTCGTAGTAGGTCCAATTTGATTTTTATCTAAAATACTAACATGGGAATTTAACGATTTCAAAAACTTTTTTAAATGAACAGTTTCGAAATGTTTCTAGCATTTGAACAAAAATACAGAGTGTTCCATAACATAACAACAAAATTCACATCAAAGTTATTAAAGGAAATAAAACAAAATCGTAATAAAAAAACACTGAATATTGAGTTACCTGGTCGTCCATATTTCCTTGAAAGCCCCATAAAGCATACATTTTCAGTAACATGGAACAACTTCACGAATGAACAGAGTGAACAGGTCCTATCCATTTTTTTCATCTAATTAAATTGTATATTGGTCGCAAATCTAACGCATATTTTAATGATAAGACAGCAAACAGAAGAGTTAAAGGTTTCAATTTTATTTGTCTTAAATTGAACACAATTCCGTAGCAATATTTTATGAACCGAAGGTTAGACATACGTTTGCAAAACATATGTTATATGTATACACACTATTATCTATCCTGCATATAAATGAATTAGTTATCTATGTATAAACGAAATGCAAATACAACAAACGTACGTAGAAATGTGCATTCATAGATCTCCCTCGTATGGGAATCAAATTTTTGTGATTATCGAAGAAAATTCATATCATCAATCACAAAATGGCATTCTCGGAGATATAGTCTCTCGTTTCTGATGAAATCAAAACTCACTTCCAATTTATGTGTCTGATTCAAAACTCAGCCTAGTAATTCTATGTTTTCTAATGAACAGTGGTGCAATAGTTAGACTTTTTAATGTTCAATACAACTTTTTTAATTTCCTGACTATTCAATTAAAAATTCCTGCATTACGAGCTGTTTTTAGGGCTTGGCTTTAACAAATAAGTTGATAGAAGGGATATTTCTTAAGCAGACTTACATGAGATATCGCTCATTCTTGATAATTATACGAGCCAATTTAAGAATAGATGTGAGGTCGCGTTCACACTTATGAAAAATTGTTGCATTTCAATTTTCGTTATAATTTGGGATAAAAAACGTATATACTGTTTGTTGTGTGTGTCATTTGGCGTGCAAATTTTTATAAATACAAACGTGGCCTTAGATGTGCTTTTTAAAAGTGTCCATTTTATTATTAGATTTGAATTGTTTTTAAATATTTCATTTTCTTTAACAAAATCCTAAAAGAAAGAGAAATTAATTTTTTCCAGAAAATAATGGAAAATTCATTTTCCAGGTAAGCATTTACGATCAAAACAACATTAGAGGTTTAAACCTGTTTTGTATTTTAAAAAGGATGATTTTAATTAAATTTACGACAAAACCTTATCTACCCCATTTTTTTTGTACCGAAATACCATTTGGGGTGCCTTGTTTCGCCTCCGGAACAATATTCATGGCGGCGCCCAGTTAATATAAGGCGTTGCCCTTAGGGAAATTAAGGAAGTAAAATTAGCATTTAGAAAAAGTGTGCGTAACCTTCCCTGATATTTTATGGGAAATATTAAGATACCACGACTGCTTAACGTAGTCTCCTTCTTCTCCCCGGTATAGTAAGGCCAATGTCAAGATATGAATCGGAAAATCACATTTCGACTGATGTCTGTTCTCCAATCTTTTTCTGAAATACATATTTCATTTTTATACCCTTTTCTTTTGCGGTTTTTCCTATTTAATTCGCTTACAAATCAAATGTTTTTTAAAAGGCACAGGACAAAGACCAATTACCTGTCGTCTTCAAACGATTTTGGTAAAAACATCGGGATTATTTTTTTACTTATATCTGAGCAACAAGGTCGTATAAATTCGATATTATGTAAATAGCTGAATGTTTTGCAATTTATGACACATTGACAATTTTCAGTACCTTTTTCTATGGGTGTTTTAGGTATCTATTTGTCCTTTTAACAGCTGTGCTCAATTTAAGTAGGCAATTCTCTTTCTTTTTTTTTGTGAAAAAGTCCATAAAATAACTGTCAGTTTTAGGCAACAGTAGCACCGTTAGTTGAAATTTTATTTTCGTGGCGATTACTCAACACCATAAATTATTTTTTACGATAGCAAGCAAGGATTCCCCATAGAATAGAGACCTCGGTCCAGTACCGATTTTTTTCTGGGAAAAATATTACGTACTTTTATGGGTTAACAGAATACTGTTATTTAATAGCGCAAAATTTTTCCTGAAAATTCCATATTGATTTTCTATAAATTCAAAAAAATCGAGAACCATTTATTCCAACAATCTTAGCATCGTTAATGACTAAATTCCAGGAGGTTATCTCTATCCTCATCCTGAAAAAGGCAATGCGTCCATGTGCGAATATGCAACAGAAAATTAGAGATAAAGATCACGTAGCCTGAGTCAACAGTCTAGATTAATATAACGGGTGTATCTTCAAGGTGAGGTTTGGAAATGGTTTTGAGGAAGATGCTGATAAGCAGCAAAGATTTCTTTGTGTTTATAGTCTGAATCTGATCCAGAATCCACTATGACAGGTCATACTTAAAGTGAATGTGCAATTATCGAGTGAATGGACAATTAGGGTTACAATCAGTGTTCGTAACGACTCTCTTTAGTATCGCCTCAGTATAAGCCTTTATGGTCATGTTCATGCTGAGGTAACAGCATTATAAATTTACCTATTTTAGTACCTAGACTTCAAGACTGCTTACTATTCAATATAAGCATTTTGGTTCGGTTGTTACAGCATTTCATGAGTTATCATCAACAATATAATAACTACCTACAGTAAATTATTGCCTCTTCTATTTAATTTGTTATTTAATTTTCTTTGTTATCACATTTCTTACTAAAAAAGAAAAGCAACAAAAATAATAGTATGGTTCATTAAAAAATTAAATCAAAAACATAATGACATGAATAGAAAAATAGAAATGTATAAAATTTATAAACATTTCAATTTGTTCAAATATCAATTTTCCGTATATAGGTAGTGTTTAACCCTTTGGATGCAAATTCATTTGAAATTTTTTTTTAAATTAAACATTGTCTCAGTTTTAACGACGTATCAGAACGTCATGTGCAACTTTGATCAAACAAAGGCATGACGTTCTGATACGACAAATGTACTCAAAGAGTTAATTAATTATCTTATCTTATTGTTAGTGAAGAATTAAAAAAATATTCAATACAGGTATGTGTAAAATATAAAAATTTTGAAGTTATTTATAGAGTTTATCACTTAAAAATTGTAATGTTTAAGTCCATATTACATATCCACTTGTGATGTTTTAAGTGTAATACGTTCTGAAAGGCTTTTCAGCCTTGATTAATGCTTAAAGATAAGATGGAATCACCTGATAAATTTTACCAAAACATATTAATTCAACTGTTATAAATCATCTTAAATTTGAAGCTTTCATCCATACGAAAAGTTATAGTTGGCCCATAGTTGTGCTTTACCATTAACTCTGGAAATTATTAGAGTTCTTGTGGATTACCATTTCCATATGCAGGTTAGGGTGAAGTATAAAGCCCTAAAAATTCCTTCCATTATTACTTTTACACAGATCAAACGCATGATATGGTAAGATTTCATATCTTTCTTTTTCCACATATTGGAATAATTTTTTTTTGTATATTTTACATATTAATATTAATAGTAAATCGGTAATTGATTTCTAAAAATAAAAATTTTATCCAACAGACAGGCTGACAAATAAGAGTAGTACCAAGAAATTTATTTACTCGAATCTCAAAAAAAATTGTTGCCATATAAAAGAAACCCAGGTTGGTGGCACCCCCCGGGGGCAGGTGACAGACTAGGAGCGCACAATGCCGACAATCGGCACATGCTATTTTTTTATAGCGAAACCCTCAAAAAATGATTGCGTAGGGCCGGCCCCGAGCTTTTTCCACTTTTTAGATGTTTTTTTTTTCAGACGCGTTCGCGTTCAATCATTCGAGGGTACGCACGTACGTTGACGACGATAGCGCGAGCGAGTGTTCTAACGGGATAAACAAAGAAGAAAACAGCACTTGGTACGGCCCGCGGTGACAGTTATCGTTAAAAGATACTCCGGTATATGAGAGGGAGGGAGTCTCGATTTGGTTTCGAATTTTTGGGGATTGATGGTAGGCTCGTGCTTGTCGCTGCAACCCTTGTGATGATGACTGATTGCAATTGTTCGTTCAGTTATGAATTGTATATAAGTCTTTAGTTATGTTTTATAATGTAATACAAACAATTTGCTCAATTATTGCTATCTGATGTCAATTTCCTTAAAAAAACTGCCTGAATATACACTGTCTGTCTCTAATATAACACATGACAGATGAAAAATGCAAGGGATAAAAAATTATGCAGATAAATATCTTAACGATGGCTCATTCCCACCCTCTATAACAGAAATCGACTTATATCTCATCCTGTCAAATACAATGTCAAATATGAGGAGGTAATGAAAAATGGCCAAAAAGGTTGTTTAAAATATAAGGCTTATTCAATAGAAACACGTTTATATGCTGAAAAGTTGAATATAATGAAAGTTGTCCATTTCAAAGTCACTTTACATGGACATGAACGTTCTTCTTTTATTTTTAGTTGTTAGCAATCGTACCGTATTTTAAGGAAAATGTATAAGGTTCTCTGCAAAATCAATATATATTTTAATAAAACAAATTATCAAGGTTCTAGTTTACATTGTAGATATGTACATATAAGAAAAAGTAATTTTCTTGGATACCATTAATCACCATAAAGATCGTTGATAATTTCGCGTACGAATAAAAAAGTTTTGGGTTACCCGAAAGTAAATACTGTTAAAATCAATTATTTCCCCCCAATTTGCCTCTTGCTCACCTCTTTAATCATCCCGAGACGGTCGCGGGATAGAAGTCCCTTTGTTAATCGGAATCGCAAACATTATTTATGCGCCCTTGACGGGCCACCATTGTTCCACCCCGTCATTGGGGACGCTAACTTAAAAATATAAATCTTCTACTTCCCCAGCTACCGCACTAATTAAAAATGCTAAATTGCGCATGAGTTGTTTGCTCCCCTTTTTCTTTCTCTCTTGCAGCGAATCGTGAAAGAGAAAATGAACAAAATTACTCTATTCTGTGAGGTTTTCCAAGTAAACCCCCTTATTATAACTGTGAACATGAATATTTCTATATTCAGTTCTTTTATTTAAAGAAAAGAGGACTTATTTTGAAATGGAAATGTCTTGAATTTGCTGACAACTGCTATTGTTATCATTTCATCATTTGTTGGAGTGGAAACTTTCAAAAGAATTCTTAAATTTGTTTAAAATTTGAAAACGTTAAAAAATTTTTAATGTATGATTGCAGTTATCATATTACTACTTTAGTATTTCTGGGCTTCAAGGC
>JABRWK010000076.1:96549-137546 GCA_013372445.1 Hypothenemus hampei
CTTATCTTATTGTTAGTGAAGAATTAAAAAAAATATTCAATACAGGTATGTGTAAAATATAAAAATTTTGAAGTTATTTATAGAGTTTATCACTTAAAAATTGTAATGTTTAAGTCCATATTACATATCCACTTGTGATGTTTTAAGTGTAATACGTTCTGAAAGGCTTTTCAGCCTTGATTAATGCTTAAAGATAAGATGGAATCACCTGATAAATTTTACCAAAACATATTAATTCAACTGTTATAAATCATCTTAAATTTGAAGCTTTCATCCATACGAAAAGTTATAGTTGGCCCATAGTTGTGCTTTACCATTAACTCTGGAAATTATTAGAGTTCTTGTGGATTACCATTTCCATATGCAGGTTAGGGTGAAGTATAAAGCCCTAAAAATTCCTTCCATTATTACTTTTACACAGATCAAACGCATGATATGGTAAGATTTCATATCTTTCTTTTTCCACATATTGGAATAATTTTTTTTTGTATATTTTACATATTAATATTAATAGTAAATCGGTAATTGATTTCTAAAAATAAAAATTTTATCCAACAGACAGGCTGACAAATAAGAGTAGTACCAAGAAATTTATTTACTCGAATCTCAAAAAAAATTGTTGCCATATAAAAGAAACCCAGGTTGGTGGCACCCCCCGGGGGCAGGTGACAGACTAGGAGCGCACAATGCCGACAATCGGCACATGCTATTTTTTTATAGCGAAACCCTCAAAAAATGATTGCGTAGGGCCGGCCCCGAGCTTTTTCCACTTTTTAGATGTTTTTTTTTTCAGACGCGTTCGCGTTCAATCATTCGAGGGTACGCACGTACGTTGACGACGATAGCGCGAGCGAGTGTTCTAACGGGATAAACAAAGAAGAAAACAGCACTTGGTACGGCCCGCGGTGACAGTTATCGTTAAAAGATACTCCGGTATATGAGAGGGAGGGAGTCTCGATTTGGTTTCGAATTTTTGGGGATTGATGGTAGGCTCGTGCTTGTCGCTGCAACCCTTGTGATGATGACTGATTGCAATTGTTCGTTCAGTTATGAATTGTATATAAGTCTTTAGTTATGTTTTATAATGTAATACAAACAATTTGCTCAATTATTGCTATCTGATGTCAATTTCCTTAAAAAAACTGCCTGAATATACACTGTCTGTCTCTAATATAACACATGACAGATGAAAAATGCAAGGGATAAAAAATTATGCAGATAAATATCTTAACGATGGCTCATTCCCACCCTCTATAACAGAAATCGACTTATATCTCATCCTGTCAAATACAATGTCAAATATGAGGAGGTAATGAAAAATGGCCAAAAAGGTTGTTTAAAATATAAGGCTTATTCAATAGAAACACGTTTATATGCTGAAAAGTTGAATATAATGAAAGTTGTCCATTTCAAAGTCACTTTACATGGACATGAACGTTCTTCTTTTATTTTTAGTTGTTAGCAATCGTACCGTATTTTAAGGAAAATGTATAAGGTTCTCTGCAAAATCAATATATATTTTAATAAAACAAATTATCAAGGTTCTAGTTTACATTGTAGATATGTACATATAAGAAAAAGTAATTTTCTTGGATACCATTAATCACCATAAAGATCGTTGATAATTTCGCGTACGAATAAAAAAGTTTTGGGTTACCCGAAAGTAAATACTGTTAAAATCAATTATTTCCCCCCAATTTGCCTCTTGCTCACCTCTTTAATCATCCCGAGACGGTCGCGGGATAGAAGTCCCTTTGTTAATCGGAATCGCAAACATTATTTATGCGCCCTTGACGGGCCACCATTGTTCCACCCCGTCATTGGGGACGCTAACTTAAAAATATAAATCTTCTACTTCCCCAGCTACCGCACTAATTAAAAATGCTAAATTGCGCATGAGTTGTTTGCTCCCCTTTTTCTTTCTCTCTTGCAGCGAATCGTGAAAGAGAAAATGAACAAAATTACTCTATTCTGTGAGGTTTTCCAAGTAAACCCCCTTATTATAACTGTGAACATGAATATTTCTATATTCAGTTCTTTTATTTAAAGAAAAGAGGACTTATTTTGAAATGGAAATGTCTTGAATTTGCTGACAACTGCTATTGTTATCATTTCATCATTTGTTGGAGTGGAAACTTTCAAAAGAATTCTTAAATTTGTTTAAAATTTGAAAACGTTAAAAAATTTTTAATGTATGATTGCAGTTATCATATTACTACTTTAGTATTTCTGGGCTTCAAGGCTAGATGCAACAATGAAATATAGAGGTACTGGTTTATTTTATGATGCTGTTAAGGTTGATTTTGCTAAAGGGCTGCTAAGTTGTGGTAAAGATTTATTGTTTGTTCTACCAAGAAGGTTAAGAAAGTCTTGTACAGGTGTCGTCTCTAGAAACTACCACCTTTTTAACTAACCTGACCTTAATCCCATTGAACAAGGAATGGTCAGTAGGTATTAACTGACACTGTTTTCTGTGTTGATATACTTAATCGAAATGGGAAAACTGTTTTTCTTTTGTTGCTAACGTTTTCTCAATTTTCCTTACTTCAAAATAATTAATTTGAAAATCTTTAAATCGGATTTTCCTGGCCAAAAAAAAGAAAATTAAGAGACAATGCTCCCCCCTCCCCCAGGTCACATTTTTCCTAATATCTTCATTATTATGAAAAACGTTTGGTCCTTTAAGGAGAATTTCTGAAATATTAATTTCGTTTTGCGAGTAAAAGAGAGAGAAAGAAAAAAACCGGCAAAAGCTATTTGTTTTTTTTCTCTTTACTTCGCTTTGAAGTAACTTATCCTAAAAAGTCTATATCCCGACGAACGAGCCAAATTTAAAAACTTCACGAAAACGTCCATTTAAAACCTTTTTAAGCAATTTTAAGTCGCTCAGGAAGCGTAGGCATGGAAAGCAATTAATTAACGGGACATTAAGCAATCCATCAAGGGCTTTGTAGCCCTAAAAGTGCGCTTTCTCTGTGTACTGTAAAAATTAAATCCCTCCGGTTTATTCGGAACGAAGACTGACTGGAACACATAGCCGAGCAAGAATATAATTATATTCTTACATTGGCATAAAAATAAAAAACATATTTGCAATTATACCTATATATATATATATTTATATAATTGTATTTATATAATCTTCAAGATGTGGATGGTCCAATCGTTCCATAACGATTGTTGAAACCGTGCCCTTAAAGCCTCCGATCTGCAAACTAATTAAAAACCGAAACCGACCCGAGAAAAAGAAGGCCCTAATCCTGGAAACAACGTAAGGAACAAATGCGGGAGAAAGAGCTCGCCTTTCGATTATCCTAAAAGGATTTAAATCAAGATACATTGAACGAAGTACGAGCGCGGGGTTAAAAAACTGGGGGCACGATTTTTTATAGGGATTCGCGTGGGGTGGACCTGCCTCAGGGTGAGCGTCGGCTACCCAAAATTTTAATTTCATTTCAGGTCCGGATTAACTATTTTCTTCTAAAATGAAATTCAATATTTCTCTCTTTGCTCGTCACCATTTTAACAAAATGAAAATTTCTCAACAAAGAATAAAAAAAATATGTTATTGTATAAATAGTATATTTTGAATTTTATTTGTTCCTAACCTGTAGTCTATAGAAAAACGATAATGCGATCTTTTAATCTTTGCTTTTTAAATATTAATTCGATAGAAATCCTCTAGATACATCTTTTTTCCTGTTCGAGATTCTAACGATTATAATAAAGAATTAATATGTCCAAGCAATGGGTGGCTTTCTTGAAAAATAAACATAACGATTTAGCATACGACATAGTGTTGATCGAAATTGCTGCATTAACAACTAATTATGTGTGAGCAAATTGAATGTTTTACAGTAAGTATGTACTTAGTTGATGTGCAAAAAGAGCCAGTACTACAAGTCATACGATTTCCTCTAGGATCTGCAGTTCAACGTACTGTACGATAAATTGTGTAGCTTTAACGTTTTAGATCATCAGAGTTATTTTAGTGACTTTTTCCCAATTTTTTGTTTCAATAAGGTTATTTAACACATTGGCTGCCATGAGTATCATCGGTGATTCACAGATGCATTCACCGTTTGTACCGTGTGTGTTTCCGGTGACACTCATTTTTTAAATAAACCCCAATGAACTTTTAACCCCTTTTATCCAAAAGTAAAAAAAAATAGTAAGAGTTTTTGTGAAAATGTATTTAATTCTTTATTGATTAAATAGGACTAATTGTAAAACAAAATAAAAAAATTATATAAAGGATACTGCAAAACAACTCATATGACAAATGATAGCTAACTAATTTGTTAAACATCAACAACCCTCACATTTACAAAGCACATATAAACTGCATTACATATGAATATAAAAGTTACTGTAAACAGATGAGTACAATGCGCAAAAATCAATTAAGATAGCTTTTTTATTGCAACAAACCAAAACTTGGTTTTTGAATTCGAATACAACAAAATAAAGAATTCTTAAACAACTTATGGTGGTAGCCAACGTATTAAGTGCATCCAGTCAAACTATGGATAGCTATAAAAAATCTTTTAGATAGAACGTTTGTGTAAATGGTTCTAATAAATATATGTAGGTACATACACAAGACTTCATTTCAAGGGTTTTTTTAAGGAAAAAACGCTGAAATAAAGGTCCATAATTTTAAGTCACGAGATTTTGTAATTTCACATCATGATTAAGCGCCGAAAATCTTTATTACTAACAACCTTGTTATTAAATATCAACAGTCTTGTGTTGTCGTATAGGTGTCCCCTTTTTTTACAGCGATCGTCACGCCATTTCATATTTTTCCGATGTCAACCGTCCAAAAAAGAGAGGAAAAAAGAAAAAAGAGAGTTGCCCGTTTTTTTCCCGAGGCCGCTTTTATAAATTTATAAAGTGACGGGAATTCATAAGGCCTAAAATGTATTGTGCCCTTCTTATCAACCTACTTTGTCCTCCGGGCAAAAAGGAAAACGCTAAGGAAGATAAATTAAAAAAATGTAATTAGGAGAGCGAGGGAAATTATCCTCCTCCTCCTCCGTCTCCTCCTTCACCTCTTGCTGCTCCTCCTTTTTCCTCTTGACGTTTTCTTCGGACGACGCTACCCTTGAATTACTGATGACACCCACGCGAAATCAGGCCTCGATAGGGGAAAACAGCTTTTTTTTGGAAAAGAATCGAAATTTCATTATCTTAAAAATTAAAAATTTACTTCCGTTGAGTGCATGGATTTCCATGGGGGCTCCAAGTAAGCAGAAAATGATTATTATGAGTTTAATTAGTTTTGAATATTTCATTAGTAATTTAAGTTAAAGGTCGTCATTTAAATTTTGAAAGCCCCAAATTAACATTTTTGTCCCCGCATTTCCAAAAAAATAACTTGTTTTTAAGGTTCGACAATAAATTAGTTAAAAATTCACAAGACAAATAATAGCTTTTGAAGTTACCCAAATATTGAATAATGAGAGGAAAGTAAAAAAACACAGGGCTTAAGAGCAGGAAAACGAATGTAATTATCATATTCTTTTTAACCTGCTACAACTAACCAATTATTATTTATCTTTCCTCGATGGGATCTATGAATTTTTCATGTAATTCATTTTTTATGCGGAACGAAAAAATCCAGTTGTTTTTCTTTCCCTTTTTTTTCTTTGCTGATTAGGCGACGGAAAATTTCTTATTCGGAGTGGAGTTCCACGGGGGGCTTAAATTAATTTACGCCCATCCCAAACAATGGATACCCTCCGCTTTAATGGCTCTTTTTAAAGGAATTGCCTTTGCGTTTCCTATGCGTGGTCGTTTTAAATGCCAGATTTTTAGAGGTGCCTCCTTCTTTGCAAAACTCCTATTACCTCACAGGTTTTATCTTTTCTTCCTTTGCTTAACGTCATCATCCATTATAATTATTTTAGTATTTAATATTCATAATAGCCGATGACAAAGTTTTCCAACAATGAATAATAAAAATTAAATTTCCGTTAAGTGGTTTTCCTCGGATAACCGATACCGTACCTATTACATCAAATAATTAAAAAGTCATTAATCTTGGAAGTATAAAAGTATCATTAGATAACTTTCTGTTTTTATTTTCAATAAAGAATCTAATTTCCATCGCGAAATTAAATTTACCTAAGTCAATCTATATGATTAAAAAGTTTCGGATCTTCTTTGGAGATATCTTATGACTTTAGAAATATTTGCATTACGAGGATGCGTTTAAAAGTTTCTATAGATATGCAAATTTTCATGTTGATTTCATGAAGTAACATTCTTCAGTGAGATGACATTGAAATTTCATGACATTCCCTTATTTAGTATCCATTTGAATCAACAAGAGTTTATCTCCGATGAGGATTAAGATAGAATCTATGTTGAATGAATCTTCTCTATAGTTTATAAGGGTCAGAGCATAGGTTGTGGACGTCGCCTTACGAGCACTGAAGTTGCACACCATTTTCAGGCAAGCAAATATGTTATTTTAAGTGACTACAGCTCCACAAGGATAGCATAAAAGCTTTGATATATGGTTTGAGTAAATGTTCTAAGCTTGAAAAGCACTGTGTCAAAAAATTCGAACATATTCCTTTCTATATATTATGGCCTTTCTTAGAACAGAAATTATTCATCTCATCCTCGTAAAATTCGATTTATTTTATTCAATCGAACCCTTTTTTGTCGTTAAACTAGAATTCATGACGCGATAAAGGGAAATCGATAAAAAACTTACCCCACATCATCGGTGAGTGTCACCCACACTTTTTATGTCCTCTCTTTTTTTTTCATTTCGGACTCCTAAGCCTAATGAAACAGCCTGATACCAAAGGCAAGCTACTTTCGGCGAAGTTTTCAACCCTATTTTTTTCCAACCCCATCTAATTACGTTAGGGGTTCTTAGACGGAATTACTTATCCTCCACTGTTCCCGTTTCTTTGGGTTAAATCCTCCTGCAGGCATTGTTTTTTACCAAAATGGAAATTTTCTTCGTCCAGAAATAAAAATTATACTTTTACTCTTGTTTTAAAGTACCTACCTGAGTGGGTGAAAAAGTATATTATTATCATATAAAACTAGGAGTAGGTCGAATTGAAAGGGTAGATCATTTTTTTCTTTTCAGTCACCCCTTTGCCTATTTTTTTATTTTGTATCGATTGAAGGTCAATGCCATGCTTGGCTTCATTTATTTCGGTTCGTGTTTATCCAGCAATTTCGTAAAAATGAACCAGGAAACGATGTAAATGCTGGTAAAACCAGCGGGCAACTAATAAATAAAAAATAGTCAGTTAAGGGGTAGAAAAAAAATCTATCGATTAATCATCATTAATACTAGGAGCGTAGATTGTATTTCGGATATTGATTTAGACTATTTGTAGTTCATAGATAATTTTTTAGTAGGATAGAAGGAATATTACCAAAATTCTTTAAGAAAAAATGTTTAAAGATGTTAATACAAGAAGGTAACGTTAGATAAAAATTAAAAGAAGAGGTATCACTAGAAAAAGACCTATTGAGTATTGAAGACTTAAGAACAATTAATAGTTTTAAAGATTGTGTCGAGATACCTTCAGAACTGTTTAAATTTGAAGAACAATAATAGTGACTTAGAGTCAATGAAACACTTAAAAGTTTTAGTCAAAATGATACTGAAAGAGTAATTTGACCAGTATTCTGTATATAACAAACTAAAAACTTGTTAATCCGCCCTCGTAATATTAATAAATTAGCTTCAGAAATCTATGGCATTCTGTTGTGCAAACTTATTAGAGAAGCTCGATATACAGGATGTCCCGTGATGTATCCTTCATATTTCGAGTCAAAAACGTCCAGCGAACATGTGTCCTAAATTCAATTGTTACTGTATTATAAGTGTTAAAAACATTATTTCAGAAGGTAAGAACAAAGGTTAATTTCTTAATTATTAAAAAACTGAAAAACTGAAAATAGAAATTTATTGCATTAGTTGCTCAAAATCTCCACCCAATTCCTCGATACAGGTTTGAGCTTTTCTCAAAATGGAACATGCGGCTCTTCTAATAGTGTGGGGATCAACACGAATACTTTTTGCTTCATCCATAATCTTGGCAATAAGTTGTTCTTTTCTAAAACCTGTATTCAGGAATTCGGTGGACATTTTGAGCAACTAATGTAATAAAATTCTTTAGTTTTTTGTATAATTACGTAATTAACAGTTGTTCTTATACCTTCTGAATTAATAATTTACTTAACACTTGAAATGCTTATAGTTCGATTACGATTGAATTTAGGGCACATGTTCATTAAACGTTTTTGACTTGATATTGATTTGACAACATACTGTGAAGCTATGGTAGGTGCATCATCACGGAACACTCTGTATATACAAAATAGTGATCATTTATGTGAAAAACATAGAAGAATAGAACATGTATTTTTTAATAATGATCAACTGTCATTGACGTTATTGCTGAAAAATTGATGGTTTAAAAACGACTAATAAAGATGTAAAGAAATAACTCAATTAGGAATCATATGGTAGTGACAAGCATTCGTAATGTAACGATTTTAAATTCTGTTTCCAATCCTCATTATGGTTGAATGGCCACGTGTTGTTAATGGTAATCCGATGATAATGTTGTATATCGTAATTGTCCTTATATAAAACTGACTGCATATTGATGTTTAGAAAAACAAATTTTCTAGATTCACACATGTTCAATAAATGACAAATTAAGAGTGATTAGAAGTGTGATTCCCCCGTTAAAATTGTGGTTTTTAGAGGGTTAGAGTCACGCTCTTTGCCACGTTGCCTTTCTACTTGATGGCCTAGGTCAAACAAAATGTACGTTCATCGTTGAGGACCATTTTATATATACTATATATTTTCCATTTAGTTTCTCACTCCACTATGGATTGGTATATATTCAACAAGTGAAGCCATCACGAAGCCAGAAAAATATGAAAGAGTTGGAGAAAAGTTTAATATGTATGTAGTCATTTCATATCCTGTTAGTTCTATTGATGCTCAATTGACCTGTTAGTAAAAAGAGGCTCTGTCAGCAAAGAATAAAATTACTGACTTTGCTTAGTAGTTCTTTAGGCTGAAGCTGAGCATGTATACAAAAATTTAGATTTACTATATGTATAGTATATATAAAAGTAGATATTGAAAGTTTTCTTTTCTATAACTAGTTGAAATTTAATAATAAAGAAAGGTGTTTTTTTTTTGAAAAGGTTTGAGCGCGTGCAACCAATGACCTATTTTCGCGTCATAATAAAATAGGCTGAAAAGGTAAAAAAACGGCAATCGAACAGCATGTAACATTCACCCCCTTGAGCCACACACAAGTCATCTGACGCTTTTCGGCACACGATCCCATTTTCTAACCGATTCGCTTCGTAATATGAGGTGAAGAAGGAGGTAAAAAGAATGCATCAGCGAAACGGCATACGTGTAAAATAAGGAATCTTGGTTATCGGGTCTTTTTTGGGACAATTTTTCTATCCGCACCAATAGAAAAAAAAACTTTAAGTAGTACTGATTCCATTGATTTTATTGAAGTTTTTAACCATTAACAGGTCAGTATGTATGTAGTGGAATTCAATATTAATTCACTTGCGTGCGCTTTGCCTTTTGAAAAATTTCGGTAGCATTAACTGCATAGTACCCTTTAAGCACCGTATAACTTTAGCATTTATTAAAGAAACAGTTATTATTATCATCAGCAATTTGTCATGGCAATCCTATCCAATATATACGATTTTATTGCTTTTCGTTTAAAAGATCCTTATGGAATAGGATATCCGTTACCGATTGAAGATATTCGTTATATTCCTTTTATGATCGTGGTGGTGATGGCATATATCCTCATATATTGCGAACCCCTTACAACCCTAAAACGCGTCATGGTGGTTTTTAAAAGGTTGTTTTTTTGGTTGGTCCGAATTCTCTTAACATAATGACTCCCATATGTTCGCCATTTCCAGGAAACCGCTACGTTGGCCTACATATATTTCATTTCTATAAAACGCGCACAACAATTTTTTATTTTCAAAAAAAGATCATCTCTTATTTTCGTTTCGGGTAACGAAGTTACAATTTTTGATACATTACGGGCCCGGCCAGGGGGGGTAATTTCCGATAAAAGGTGTTTTTTTTTGTGTGACGCTTTGCTGCAAACAAAGAATGGCAAAGGAAAGAAAAAAACATGGATGGAAATCGGTTCTTGTTTGTGCCGGTGCCAACAAACCAAATACGCGTAATTGGCCGTTTGAGGAGCACCTAAGAAACCGAAAGTGACATGATACTCTTGTTGCGTGCTCGCTGGCACCTGCTGTACAGTTGCTATAGTAACACTCATCCGGGGATGAAAAAAAAAGCGAGGGTGAAAAAAAAAACGTGGGGGTGACTCAAATAAAAAAACGGATCAATATTAACTCTTTCTTGCCGTTGCCGACGTCGCTACGGAGTCTCGTTCGCGAGACTGCATAAATTTTTATATTCTTCGAATTTCCGTTTTCTCATAGCTACCGAAACATTAAAAAACATCGTCAGGGGAAATTTCTTTTAGTACAGTTTGAGAAATTCCTGGAAATTACTGAAAAATTACTATTTTCAATTTTCATAAGTATACTTTATTAATTTGAATTAATTTTTCGTATCTTGGGTAAGAGATATGCATCTAGGAGTCCCTTTCTATTTCAGTTGAGCCACCATTTGATTGAATCCCCTTTTTTTGACTACCATTAAAAATCTTACGTATAATAAACATCTTTTTATATTATAAGGTGTTCTGGAAGGAGTTTCTCGTTTTGTCAAAAAGAAAACATCGACCCCATAACTTTCTTACTTCGTTATTATGAATGCTAATAATAAGGTTTCGTTTGAATATATTTTCAAGCCATTCTTTCTCTGTTTAACGTTTATAGAAAAAGATGGCTTTGACAAGGGGACGTCAGAACAATTATAGTTAACGGTCAGATTTCGTTTTATCATCTTGTATGTTCTTCCTTGCAAAATGGCTCGGGGAAAGGTTTTAGATGTAAATATTCGTTCGGTAATTGTTAAATTGAACATTTCTGGGAAATCTAACTCAGAGATCGCGAGTCTGATAGATTTTTTGCGTTAGAATTTTAGAAATATTGTTGAAAACTACGGGTTTCGCTGCCCTAAAAACTCGATTTGAATGAAAAAGCAAAATGAAACATGATAACAGATTGAATTTTGAAGAGAATTATTGAACAAACCTTCGAATTACTTATTTTAAGTTTAGTGTCCTTTGGGGTGATGCTGTGGGAAAGGCAATCTCCAAATCTCTGTGCCATAAACAACTCCGAAAATTAAGTTTCTCAGTTCTAAGGTTAATTTTAGATATTAAAATACAAACAATATGAGAATAAGAAATAAATTCTTTATCAAAAATCTTTTCTATTTAGTCCTAATCCAAAGGCGACTATGTTAACGATACAGTAAAAAAAATAGATAAAAATAAACCTTAAGAATATACGTGTTCGACACTTCAGCTGTTGGGTGCAGTTCAATGGAATGATGAGCCTCGCTTCGAAGTCTGCATTGGAGATAGCTAAAGTCTTGTTATTCGTCAAAGAGACGAGGCATTCCATTCTTACTGCATTAAAATTTCCTGCATCGGTTATGATCTGGAGCAATATGTCATCCAAAATAGAAGAAAAACTTTAGTTTGTTAAACGAACTCTCGTTACCAACAAATATTGAGACATTTTAGAGGAGTCGCTTTTGGCTGTTATGGAAAAATATTTGGTCTCAGGGCAGGATTTTCCAATAGGATGGCACAATATTACACCTCGAGAAAAAATTAAAAATGAATAAAGAATTTCAATATACCAGTTTTGAATCCAGCAGCCTCGATTTATTTTCAATCGAGACTGTGCTGAAGATGAAAAAGTTGTTAAGAAAACAACCTGCTACAACAATTTCTGAATTAAGGCATAAACTGCAGGAAATATGGGAGTGCTTTGCCCTAGAAGTTTGTGAAAGTTTATTTAATACTATGCACCAAAGGATATCTGATGTTATAAAAAAACAAAGGCTATGCTACCCAATACGAATTTTATACATATATGTACACTTTTTAATAACTTGGTTATCATGACGTCAAAAACTTTTCTTTTACATCCCTCTTAATTCATAAAAATTCAAAGTGGACTTACTGGGATATACCTATTATACATATATGTAGTATGTATATGAGCTCATTCCTATTTTCAGTAGTATAATATGTTGTACAACTTATCACATAGACTTGCAATGGAACACCCTATATAACATTTCAAGGGATTACATAGAATTGTTCTTATTTTTTATTTATAGAAAGTGGTTGTTTTTTTAAAGTAACCCTGTTACTTGTAAACCCTATAAAACCATACATGACAGAATAATATTCCCTTTAGTCCTCTTATACGGGATGATTTATAAGTTCCTCTTTCAAATTGGAGAAAATGAATAGTAATCAGATTCTTTGTTTTTTCTTTCAATAGTCTATCTAGAAACACTAGTTTATCACCCAGATTTTCCATCTATAACTGTTATTGTCACTAATGTAGATGACATATTGATAACCGTACCTATAGAGAATTTTAAGGATTCTGGAAGCAGTGAAAGCAACAGATGAAAATGTTCATGACTACTCAAATATACTGCACAAATTGGATTCTGAATAAGCATTTCTTCTAAAATCTTTCTGAAAAATATTATTAACGCGCTTGTATATGCTCTGTATGAACTGTGCTTAACAACAATGCATTAATTAAATGTTGAAAAAAGCAAAATATCTTCTAGTATTTAGATGTATTAGATAAAGAATATTTACTCAGTATTTTATACATATAACTATTACATAAAAGCGAAATTGCAAATTATTTTAACGAAAATGCGTGTTCTTTTTCCCTCAAATACGTCCCGGTCTGGGTATAGTTGGGGATCCTGGAACGCTCACATACATATATATTTATTTTTATTTCTTCCTGATTGCATTATTCATATTTAAGGGTCCGATACTGCGGCACGCACTCTCCCGAAAAAAAAGCGTACGGTAGAAAAAAAAAGGGTTGAAGATTTGTTATCCCCCTAAAAGTTTGCACTCTATCGATTTTTTTTATGGTTTTAAAAGCAAGTGAGCCAAAGCGTTTTTTTTCTTGTGGGGGAGTCAATTCAGTGACGTAGAATCACTTTAGAAAAAATAGTAGATGAAAACAATAGCGGATTTAAATTGTGTTGAATGGTAAAAGGCATTTCCATAGAATTTTTTATAAAATTAGAGACGTATTATGTAAATTTTTCACAAATAACTCATACGTACATTTTTTATACTGCAGGATGTTTCCAAGGTATTTCGACCAGCCAGTCGGAAACTAAGCACTTCCCGACCTATACTCACATTATTTTTTTTTATTATTTTCACAAGTTGTATTTCCTTTTAAGGTTTATTGAATAAATTATGAAATATCCTGTACATTTGTATATAAGTATTCAACTAGTTCTAGTTCTGAATAAGTATTGAAAGTTTTTGACTTACGGCCCAATAGTCACAAAAAGGGCGTATTTAATTAGTGGTTGTGGGTGTTACGTCTCTGAATGGTTTCTTGCGCAAAGAAAAGAGAAAGTCATAAAGAATCGCGAGGATCGCCGACGTAGGGTAACCCTATCGTCGCGGGGAAAAAGACAAGAGATCGATATAACTCTTCCGTGGGGTGAGAGAGAGGCGCCCGTGGGGTGAACCGTGCTACCCAAAGAGTCGAATCGCACTATCCTCGAGAAAAACTACCGATTAACGATCGTTTAGACAACGTTTTTACGTTTGAAATATATATAAATGTTTTACATAAAAGAAAAATTATAAAAACGCATTAGGGTTCACAATGAAATTTCTTCTCTGGTTAATTTTCATTCATTTAGAATTTTCATTATTTTTTTGTCGCCATCTAACAGTTATAATGTCGATGGGATATTAAATTCTACAGCGCGAATTCAGTGAGGAATTTTAATTAAAATGCCCCTTATTCCAGTAGAAATAACGGTCTCTGCTTAAAATTTTCGTTTTGCCTCGAAATACTATGCTGACTTCTAATTACTAATTATTATTCGAGAATAATAAATTACTTTTAATTAGGTATTCAATTCCTGTCATAATTACAACGCCTTATTAACAGAGAGAGTTTTTCGATGCAAATTGAAACTAAATATTTTATTTTATTTGAACAGACTGCAGGCAACCTTTTCAAAAATAAAATACACTATTAAAAAAGCAAAAAAAATATTCAAATACAGATAATGTAGTTGACATTATTGAACAATAAGTTCCATTAAAAATATATTTATTAAAATTATATTTTAATGATACTACGATTGTTCAGTTAAAATTCATTGTTTATCTACATATAAAAAATTTATTTTGAATTGAAAGAGCTATTTATAGTAGGTACTGCACAGTTTTAAATACGTAATTACTACTATTGCATCAGTTACGTGCTGGTGGTCAGCTATCGGTATGCAACCTGTTTTATAATTTTTTAATTTTACTGGTCAATCCTTTTAGGCCACCACATATTAGGTCAGTATTGAGATTGACCAAAGCAAGTTAAATTGCATCGAACAATGAAGGTGTTATTTTCGTGCCAATTGGACCAGAACTAATTTATTATACAAAATTATGAAAAAAGTTACTTTTCGAATCGCAATTTCTCTTTCCTCTGTCGTTACCAATACGCATTTTGAGAGATGTTATCTAAGAAACTAATCTAAGAGCCGAGTAATTTTTCTACACCTTCAATTTTTTAAATCAGTTCAGGAGTTCGCTCTGTATAAATCCAATCTTGCTCATAGGATTCTAGTTAGGTTACACATTTCAAAATTATTTTGCAGCGCTCAACTGGAAACAAGTTCATTTCTAAGACTCCGAGATATGAAAATGTAATGCTACTAGGAAGGATGCTCTAAAATCCTCAAATTTTTTTGCTGGAAATTTCCTTCTAGTATGCTGATGGCACAAAGCTGAATTGTCTGGAAGCAGAAAGATCTCACTTGAAAAATTTTCTAGACTTCTTTTTGTCTTATTTCTTAGACTAAATTGTTCAAATTTTTATTATACATGACTTGCTTCGATATAGCAAGGGTTGTTTATAAAAAAAATTCATCTTGTTTGCAAAAGATTGGAATTTAAACTCCTTTAGTGCTAATGGCAACAGTTCAATACGTCATGTTTGCATTTTCATACACTGCCTATATTCGCGAATGCATTAATAACTGTTATGAAAGCCTAGAATGCCAAAATTGAATGATTGTACACTGATCAAATTTTGAAAGATGGATTTTAAAAAGATTTGAATCGAATTGTCATTTGAAAGTCACAATCATAAAAAAGAAACAATTAGTGTTAAAAATTGTCATGACTATTTAGTAACATTTACACATGAATATATTATTATTAGGCAAACATATAAAATTCGAGGTGCCAATCAACTGACATGAATAATTGATGCTAAGCTGAACTTGAACTTTTCGGTAAAATATTCTTTTAAATTTTATTTATATAGATTCATCTAAATTCTTTGTGTGAGTGGTGCTGACTAACTTGCATGGTTGAAAAACTATAAGAAAATGAAATTCTTAACCAGCACACATATGTCCAATTTAACCGCACAGTTGTTAGATTGTAACGTCAAAGAAAGATAAGCTGTCTAAACAGCAACATTTAGGCAATTATTTACACAGTTAATAGGCTTGTACTTCTGGAATGCCCTTTATAACAATAAACTGGCGCAATTTGCTAAGTTTAATGTACAGTCTTCTTATTATTTACTGTTTCTTTGCATGTATATACTACTATTGACATCAATATTTCGCATTTTTTTCTTTTTTTTTTTTTTCAAAAATCGAAATTGTTCGAAAAAAAATTAATTCAATTAACTTCACACATTTTCAATTAAAACTGCTAATTCTTCAGTTAAAGTAAAAGTGTGTACGACACTTTAGGAGTCTATAAAGGACATTAGCGTTTTTGAAATTAAAAAACAATCGAGAAAAGAGAGTAGAGTCCATAACAAAAATATTGAAGTCGATTGTTATTTGGGGTGGATAAAATTTATGTAAAAATACAGATATTTTCATGAAACCCTGCTGTGGATGCCATCTCTATGAAAATGTATGGGTGAATGTCGCTTTGCAAACACTGTTTACTGTATGTAAAATGTCAGACTAAATTTGTTTTCAAAGTTGACGTGGACCAAAGATAGGCTTTAGTTGAACAGGCATCATAGTTTTGAAGAAAATACAGAACAAAGTTAGAAAAAAAAAAAGAAAAACTTTAAAATAACGAACAACAGTTTAATAATAAAAATAGGTATATTGACATAATGAAAATTTAATCAAAAGTTCTGTGAATATAATAAATATGTAGTTAGAAAGAAATATAATAGAGAAACTACTGAATCACATTAATTTTGTTTTTTAGGTAAAAATTGGGGATAGTATGAGGAACAATTAAGAACTGTGACATTCAAGAATTTATATTTATTTCTGGGAAAACAACATTTATGGAGACCAAAAAAAAACAAATATTTCTTAGGTACACAAATATAGTAGTTCAAATTTCATATTTAAACACGATTTATCTGATCCTATTATGTCACATTTAAGAAGAAAGATTAGAATTACATTATTTTCGGAAAGGGAAAAATATATGTATGTAGATATTAGTTTAAGGAGTTTAGAATCCTTAAAAAATTACATCGATCAAAAAACATTGAACATCATATAATATTACGTTTTTGTACTGGTATGAGGTAGTTTGAGTTTGTACACATGGAAAATTTTTGTCATTTTATATACAACCATTTAAAAATATTATACTCTTAAGAAAATCTATAATAAAAAAATCAGTCTTTCATTTGTTACTTATTTTTTTTTTCTTTTAACTGAGTTTAGGTACAGCAGTGGTGACGTATACGAAGAAGAAGAAGAAGAAGACAAAGAAATGAAAACCTGTGTATATCTAAGTAATTGTTTGTACATTATATGAAAAATCTAACAACCCTGTTTTCAATGTGGTTGGATACCTAATACATTTTATTTTTAAAGAAAAAAAATATATATGTATAAATTACAAACTTAAGCCCAAACCCCCGGCTTAATAATAATAAATGAACAAATCATTCTGGAACATTCGATTTCGTTGAGACTTATAATTACATTAACAAAAACAAATCAACAAATTCGTGAAATAGTTACATCCATTAAGAAAAATGAAATAATAAAAGAAGAAAAAATAATAATGACACATAGGTAGTTATGTACAAATGGATTTTTACAATATTACAAGTCCAGATATGTTTTTTTTTTAAGAATATTTACATCGAAATATGCATGTACCTAGTTCGTGTACATTTTTCTTCAATTGAAATCTTGAATGAATTCACAAATTATACGTTCGACCGTTAAAATAATCAAAAGGGCAAATTATCAATTTCAATTCTTCAGTTATAGTGTCAACTTTTACGTTCTATGAATAGAACAAAACTAGTTTTGTGGACCGGGTTGAATGTCAGAAGAAAAGAAACTATGTAGTGCAAGAATACAAGTTACATACATAAAAGAGTTGATAGATTCAATTCTGGTGTTACAATAGATGAAATTACATATTTTATTGAAATGTAACCGACAAATTTTGTATCAAGTTTTGCGGTGGACAGTAATCGAAGACACACATTCCCATACAGGTTTGTACTGAAAGGGTTTTTCTTCAAGATTAAAGATAATGAAAAGTGAAAAATCATTCTCGCAAAAATCATACCGCCCTGATTATTACAGGGACGAGTTGGGTCTGATTTTTTCAAGTATCATCGAAAGTGACAAGGGTCCAATACTTTAATTATCCTTCGGGCGCCATTAGCTATTATCTTTTAAAAATGGCGTCTTCTTGGAGATCTCTTACCAAACAAAAGGTTCACGACGTTCAATTATAACCCATTAATAATTTCGTTCGATATTTTACTTTTTCCAGACATTTGCTCATTGACTAAAATTTCTTTTCAGTTTTTATTTTAACCAGATGGCATTTCTAAATTTTTCTCTTCTCAAAAAGACAATATTATTACCGAATTTTAACCAACGATCATAAATATTCATTACGTTAGATAAATTGGAAACAGTGTCCGACAAAAGAAGAAAATAACGGTCCAAAACCAAAATGCCTTTAACGCAATTTCAGACAAAAGAGATGAGAGAAAAACCTTGAATTTATTGCATGTTCCATTCAAAAGAATGCAAATGTCTCCGTTTCGCTCAAACCGTAAAAACTGCAGGTACCTATATTATGCAATATACCACCGCAATATACTTTCCCCTGATAATTTGCCCCCAAAAATTAAAGCAATAAAAAAATTAAAAACTAATTTCTAGGAACTCGCATACCTGACTAAAAAATCCATGAAAAATATATGTACCTTCGACTTTTAAAGGTCAATACACACATTCTTGATTATAAATTTCATCGTCATCACAATCCTCCTTGTAGCTCGGACTTCTGGACATGGGTGAACCAACACCACTACTGTTTGAGTTCATTCCAGTACTCATACTTAAATCCTCCGGTTCCGTTTGTTCGGGAAGATGCACCAGAGGTTGGCTAATCAATGGCGTGGTTGGTGGATGTAAAATCCTCAATTTGCCACCGCTTAAATCTTGAGGTTCTGGTGTAGAACATTCATCAGGTTCCGGAGTAATTGGTTGATCCGTTAAAGGAAATCCGCACTTATGATGCACTAAGTGGTGCCGTCTTCGAAACCTTCCGTGACACCTTTCACAGCTAAAGGGTTTTTCATTAGTGTGAATTAAAACGTGAGCTTTCAGCTGATTGGAGTCCGAAAATTTTGCCGAACAGTGCTCACAAGAATACGGTCGTTCTCCTGTATGCACTCGAAGATGTCTTCTGAGATTAGCTACTTGAACGAACTGTCTATCACAATGTTCACAGTGATACGGCCTTTCTCCTGTATGCAATCTCATATGAGTTTTCAAATGATGATCTCTGGTAAATCTCTTGTGACATTCTGGACATTCAAAAGGTTTCTCACCAGTGTGAGTTCTTTCATGATTCTGAAGGACGTGCTTATAACCGAACGACCTATTGCACACACCACAAGTGAACTGTTTATCTCTATTTGCATCCTTTACATCGCTTCCTGAAGGTGGAGAGGTACTGCTAGTAGGTGAACTCATTGGAAGAGCAGTGGTATCCTCAGTCACCTTCCACTTTTTCTTTTTACCATTTTCTAACGCTGTGCTACTTGAGACCACATTGTTGTTATTGTTATTATGATGATTAAGTTTTCGTACTTTCGACGAAGGAGACAATTGTTCCTGTGAATGACTAATTGGAGGTGAAGGAGGTGAACTGGTTTGCCAATTTAGAGGTAGAAGATTCGGATGGAATAAAGCATTGGACATTGAAGCAGCCATAAATTGGCTCGCCATTAAAATTTGAGAAGGCGTAAACATCGAGGTGTTTCCAAAAGTAGGATATACCACAGGAGGAAACGGTGACTTCATTGTGTCTTGAGGTTCTATTTTAATGTCACGCGGATTGAGTACATCTGGAACTGCAACAACAAGAAAAAAACAATTTTGATGAAAAAGGAATTTGAACAGGTAGCGATACAACAACACTTTTTCACAACAATTTTTCGTTCAAGTACCACTCAAGAAAAGGAGTATATATTTACAAAAGTAACGCGATATAAATATATGGATGTCTCAAGCTATCGCACTCATGGCATCTGGGGACCATTATTGATCTCCGTCGTAGCATGATATGTCCAAACACCCCATTCCTTAGGACCACTGACAATAGGGCTTAAGATGTTGTATACATAATGGCAAAGACGTTAGGTTTCGCGTTACCAACGCTTGAACGAATCTATAAAATGCCTTGTGTGTATGTGTCGTTTTCGTGTACTATGTGTATGTCATTTCTTTTTTTCGAAAGAAATTTCGATTCATGCATACCCGTGAACTTTTCTATGCCGCATTTAAAATTTTGATAAAACGAATGGATTCGATTGATGAAAAAAATTGTTGTTAGTATTCGAGTTCAATTAAGAACAATTCAAAGTACCTATTGATATATTTGAGAAATACTGTTTTTATCAAATTATTTAAGTGCAACTCAATCTTCAGGTTTATTTTTGAAGGAAAAAATACGGGCGTAAATTCCATTTCCGAATGTTAAAATCGATGATCGCGAAATGATACGTTTTTTCGGTTGTTCATTGATGGCCCTGTTCACAATGGAACTCCCGCATTTCATGGACGACGCTTCTGACTCGACATTTTCCTATTGAAAAATCCAGTTGTGTGTAGATTTTATTTGCATTGTATGCCATCACGTTCACAATTTTGAATAGTGTTTGTGTCGCGTTGCGTTCATCAAAATAAATCGTTTCTATTTTTGAGCATTTTTTTTTAGAGCCACTTTCTTTATATCAATCCATCATCAATATGACCATCATCGTTTGGAATAATTGATAATTTTTTTTTTTGGCGATAGACAGGAATAAAAATTGCGCAACGAAAAGAAAAAAATGTTGAATAAAGACGTTAAAGCTGAGCGCTTTTAATAATATGAAAGATGAGTTGTAATGAATCATTAAACGAGCAGGACTCCTCCCAAAGGAGTACAAAGCAAAAAGAAGCGCAGTCGCGAGCCATTATCCTTTCTCATTTATCTCCTCCCTTCATTAGTCCCGTCTCCGTTTCGAAATAACCCTTCCGTTGAAACTCGAGCTTCCATTACGACGAAACTCCTTGTAAAAGGGAAACTCGAATAGATGGATGGAAGGAGGAGGGGAAGAGTTTTAGTCCGAGCGACGAACCAATTTCAGTATCTTTCACAACATACAGTAAAACTTTGATCAAAAAATCTCATCAACCTATTTTTACTCAGGAAAAAAATCAATTATTTTTTTTAATTAACCCGTATGTCATATGTGTAAAGTCCAGTTAATCGAGTTCCAAATTAAGTTTTTTTTCTAAATACATTTTAAAATATTTTTGTACGGTCTCGCTAAACTGACGATTAAATCGGCATTATTCAGAAACGCTTCCTGTAGGCCAAATTAATATTAAATTAGATCCATTATCGGCTTGTAGAGAAGTACTTTCAAATTTTTTCTGTTAAATTAAGTAACACAAATGAAGGTGCCATACAAGAAACAAGTTTACAATCACCGATGTCTTATCTACTTTAATTTTTAATTAAAATGTTTAATGCTTTACCTACTGAGAGTGTTTTTCATCGTTTTTTTTGCTTTTAAATCATCATTTTTCATACCTTTCCATCACATTAATCTGTTCGTTTAGTCAAAACTTAGAAGACACAAAATTTCGTCATGGACTTAGAAGTACATGATTAAAGTGAAAAAAAGTAAGCTAAAGTAAATGGAGATTTATTCAATTAAAGGGAAAATATATATAAAATAGACAAAACGGAAAAAATAACATTTGATACATAAAAAATAAAAATTTATTGGCAAAATTAATATAAAAATATGTATGACAAATAATATTAGACCAATTTTTTTAATAACATTAAATATATGTAGGAAAAAAACAATTTAAAAGACACTCAGCTAAGCTATAAACAAGTTTAAAAAAAACAAAACATACCTCGTTTAGATGCACTTTCCTGTAATAGTGGCATTACTGTACTTGAATGGAAAAAAATTACAAAACTTGTACAAATGAAGTTCCAAAAACGAAAAATAAATGTCAGAAAACCCAATCACCAGTACATTACTTCAAAACAAAAACTTTCTGACGTAAAATGGATCATGCTACTGAATGAGAAAGTGGTAGCACACTTCTTGTTTTGGCACATGAGCGCTTACTGACTGAAAATTTTTACAACACACACACTCAAGGGATGACCTACGCTAACTCCAACCCCCCACCAGGCCGACCGGGGGTTCGTTGGAGGGGAGAATTAGAGCAGTAACCATCATCCCCTTCCCAGAGTGTTTCAAAAGGTAGTTCGAAATCGTCGGCGTTGCAAAGGGATGTTGATTAGGCCATTTTTTTTAACATAAAGATTTACAAATCCATAAATTTTTTTTGAAATTGTGACAGTTTTCTTATTGAATTTACAATTGATTTAAGAGATGCTTGAAATTCCCAAACAATTATAGCACACTTATATCAGCTGTGTTCTGTCTAATTCAAGGTCTTTCTATGTAAAGGAAAGCTGTTTCTCATTGGCCTTAACTATTGCATATTTAAAATGGCGATTTTGTTTTGAAGGAAGTTTTATGTATTTTTGTCCTGCAGCATTTTGGAACGTAATATTTCGTAGGTGGCAACATCAATTAAACTAATTAAACGGATAGTACCACTTGGTTAATCTTATCAGATAATATTGGGGAATTTAGTTTCAACCTAATTTGACTTCGGAATGAAGAAAAATAGTAGAAAAAAGTGCTTTTTTGTCAAGAAATTAAAAGTGTATCGAAAAACATGATATTAAAAGAAAAATGAAATTTCATCCTTCGTTATGAAAATGCGATTAAATTTCCCATTATGCCAAAGTAATATTGAAGTATCGCTGTAAACTTTTAAGGCTTGAAAACTTTCGTTTTCAACATATACAGAGGTCTATATATTTTTGCTCTGTATAAAGGCATTAAGTACTTTTCAGGGGGCACAAAGCAGCTTTCTCATTAATGATTAACTGGGGAAGATACGAGAAAGTAAATTACATCAAAGGCAAGCCTGTCAGAAACAATATACTTATTTTGAAGGGCGTATTTATATTTCACCAAAAAAAAAGACTACACAAATGTGCCGAGCGAGAGTACCTTTTAGAAAAAAAGCAGAAGATCGATTTTAATAAGAAAGTCGAAGCCTCAGGCATGAAAGTTTCTTAATTAAAAAATGGTTTCGTTTAGAAAGGAAATTTGTTTAAGTACATATCAATGTTTCTCCGAGAAAAATACAAGTCTAGTGTACCACCATCACCACTACGAAGCATGAAAGAAAGAAGACCTTCTTCTTTTTAATCTACGATGGGGTAAATGTAGTTTGTTTAGGCATTTGCAGATAAGGCGAGAAACTATTATTGTTATTAAACGAATTATCAAAGTGGGAAGGAAGTTTGCATCAGTTAACTAAAATAAATACGCTGGATTAGGGGGTGCCAACGGAGAAAACATAATAAAAGTTTTAAAGAAACTAAAAGACCAGTGCCTCGTCAAGTGAAAAAAAGTGTCACGTGCTTAAAAAAGGAATCACATCTGCCAATATTTTATTTTTGTGTCGATTCGTCAAAAAATTTAATCCCCCAGTAATTTGGGAGGTGGTCGAATCGAGGAGGAACGTGTCCTCTAAACCGTGAAAAACTTTTGTGTAACAATGAGTCTGGCAAGCGTAAGAAGAAAAAAAATGTAAAAATCCCTAGTTGCCATTGGTCAGTGGCGGTTGCAAAAAATACCCCTGGCGCAGGTTAAAAACGGTTGAAAAATATCAAAATCCGAAGGAGAAAGATCGCGACAGATGATTACATTATTCAAAAAATAGGAGTGATCGACAAACGGTCAGTGTTTTTATTGAAAAAGGTCGTCTATTGTCCGAATTTAGGGCTTACTTTCGGTATTCTTTATTGGAGCATTCCCTTCTTCCTTGTGCAGTTGTTTGTCCAGGGATAAATCTTATTTTTTTTCGGTCTTTGACCGTCGATGGATTTTTAACCGATCCCAGTTTTTCTTAACGCACCTTGACCTCTCAATTTTTCTTAAAAACATCCCATTGACAAAATAATGATTAAAAAAATTTTTTAAATAAGGAAAAATATCAACCCTATTCTAATCTTAGGACCCCAAACTCGAACCTAAAGCGGAAAATCGTGCGTGCGCCCCTTTTTATCGGGTGCGTTTTTTACGCACAAGCCGCGGTTTCAACAACCACGTGGAGCACGCGTTCCGGGGCCAGGTGCACACCCGGAGATTCCCAAAAAATGTGGAAATCTCGCGATAGAGAGATTTCGCATCGAATTGTATCGAATATATCATTTGTTGTTTAGTTATACTAACAATGTTGGTGCATTAGTACTTCCCATGAATTGATTGTTTATTTAGAATATAGTTATTGAAAAAAATTTACAAATTCGATAAATTTCTTATTACAAATTGTTCTTAACTCGAAAATCAGTTAAAATATAGCAACAAAAAACTGTGCTTTTCATTATGTTTTTAAAATCTTTTAAATCTAGCATTTAAATTTTACCTTTTATAGACATTTTAATATTACAACTGGATATTGAAAGAAAATATTGAAAAAATAGTGACATTTTTAGTAAGCAAAGTTAAATGAAAAGCCTTAAAAATGTATTGAAAAGGCCCTGGTCGTCCAGCAAATTGACGAAAATATTATTGTAACTGGGGTGTCCATATTCTCGAAAGAAATATACATATGTAAAAGGACAAAAAACAGTTTTCATGAAACCTGTCAATGACCTTTGCAAAGGGCAATAAAAAACTAACTATTTTCCTTCGCAAAAAAATTATGATTAAAATCAGAAAACGCAAAGCTTCAGCAAAAAGGGATATTTTTGTAAAAAGACAAAGTACTGCAGCACGTAGGACATTTAAAAGAAAATACAAGTCTTCGAGAAACAAGGTCTGTTCTACTAAAAATAGAACAAATGGTCACCCAAACTATAGCGTAAGAGATAAACTAGGATAAACAAAGTTGCGTGGGACGACGCTACAAAATGACAATTCATATTTGTAAATAAAGAAAACAACAAATTATTCAATTCATAAAAGGCTTATGTTGTACAGTTGCAATTTGAAAGAATACTCTAGTTTTATAATAGTGCCATATAGTGCATGTCGTTAAAGCAATTGAATTCATAATTGCAACCTTTAGATACTTGTGAAAGAAATGCTATAAATTCAACAGTTTCACTTGGATATGATTTCTGGATCAATTGAAACCAACTAGAATTATCGTCAACCCGAAATTAATTGTAGGAGAATAATATTTGATGATGAATCTCAAAATCTTCTGTCTTTTATAGCTTAAGGTAGAAAAGGCCGTGCTGATTCTTTTTTTGGGTGCAAAATATGTAATTTTCAAAGGAAATCCATTTGACTCTACCTCGTAGATTTAAAATATTAACGGCGGTTCTTAAGAAATCTTAAAGATCGTCGAAATGATGAAGAAAAATGAACAGCGAGAAAATTACAGACGCAAGAAAAATGGAAATCTTTACTTTTCACAGATGGGGCTCGTTTCAAGAAATATTCTGATAGTCGACGCATACGCGGCGTTTGGACCCTGCTGTGTTTCTTGTACACGAAATTCATTCATTCATAGCAAAGCAGTCTGGACAGGCATTTGTTTTAATGAACACTCGGACCTAGTTATTTTAGATGATCCCAAGGTCCCAGGATATAAACTGAATTGAGCTTGTCCGGGATCAACTACAAAGATGAACTTGTTACTATGAACATTAAAATGAAATAAAATTATTAAGCAACGAATATAATATGTGAATAATATTAAAATATAATTAATTCTCTTTACTAACTGTTAAATATGGAATTTTTAATACGTAAGGGTTACCGTTTAAAATTATATAAATTCCATTTTTGTTGAAACTTTCTACATAAAAAATCCTTGCCGCTCATGAAAATATCATTAAAATTCGCAATTATTTCTTGAAACTTTATATTATATTAATTCGCGATTAAATTCCAATATAAATAAGTATAGTCTTATTTTATATACTGTTACGTGTGTGTATTTATAGCATAATTTTATATGTGTATGTAATTTCTATAATGCACTTGATCGTAATATCCGGTGTTCAATCTTCTTCTAAGCCTTCAATCGTTTCAATTAAAATTTCTCACAATTATATTCATTAACTCGAAGATGAAATAACGAGAGAAGAATGGGTTGATGTGCTAAAATGCACGCCTCTCCCATTTATTCAAAAAATAGAAAACAGAAGAGGATTTTTTTGTTGTTTTTTTTAAAGCCGTATGCGTCTGCTCCAGAATACTGTTAAAATTTGGTACACATGTACGATTGTCTAGTGATATTTACGGAAATAGTAAAAGGGGAGACTTGAAAGATAAAAAAACAGATTAACTTTTAAACTTTTTCTTTCGTTTTACCGTAAGTCAGGAAACCCTCAAAAAAATAAAATTATATATTGTTATGTCTAAGCTCATTTCTTAACTTTTAATAATACTAGAAAAAGTACTTTATTAGTAGCTTAACATGCCTTATTTCCAGTGATGACAAAGCTCTTTCTAAACAACAAATACACTCCTTGAAAACTCAATGGTTAAAATTGTACAATTCGAGTGAAATTAAGTATCCCCCAGGAAAAGAGACCTCAGTAGTTATTGTCCGCGAAACGTGGGCGGCCCATTGAGCCATCAAACCATGCAAAAATCTTTTGAAATCCTCAAGTAAAATATCACCTATAAAAATACATTTGAACCGTTCAAGCGGTGAAGTGTCCTTTTTGGGTATAGTAAATGATGTTAGTTCGATTTATCATTTTTACGTGAACGCTGTATATTGAATTCATCCAGTGTTATGTCAATGACAACTGTGTTTGTCCTGGAATGAATGATCTGGATATGGGGACAAGCTTTTTTTTCTCCGGAGGGTGCTAAGAATTAATTTAAAGCCCATAACTACTAAACATTTTTTGACAGATAAGCTGAAAAACGAAAAAGCACGAAGATCAGGTCAAAAATAAATAAGCAAATAAGGATAGGCAAAAGGGCTAATCGAAAACAAATTAATGTAATCTTGTAACCGCTCTGTTATTTGTTTAAGATAAAAGAAATGTAGTGTTGGGTGCCTAACTGTGTTAATCAGTTTTAAGATTAGAGTTTTTAAGGGCGCCAATTAGAAAAAACAATAATTTCTTTATATCCTGTTTGGCTTAGCAAACTTTCAATAAATTTACATAAAAATATATGAAAAGCCAAAAAAAAACGCATGGTAGTATCCTTTCGATTTACATATTATTAATAATCAATTGATTTCGATCTATGTATTCCAACCAATCTCTTTGCCGATGTTCAAAACACCATTATTGCACTCTAATTCACTTTTACTGATATTAAAACGCGATTTGCCTGTATTTAATTACTCCATTTTTTTCAAGCAATCTACACACATGGTGAATGTTGAGTGGCGAAACATCTAAATCTTCGCAAATAAATTGTAGACGTATCTTCGAATCTGTAAATTTGGATCTGGGCGCGTCCAAATAGGAACTGTTAATTAACTTACGATTAGAAAGGAACAAAGTCGGAGATCTATATGAAATCAAAAAATTTTGGCTTAAAAAAGCCGCAGGCCATAAATTAGAAAAAGTTGTACAGCTTGTCAGCGCCGTGCCACACGCCATTATAGTATAGGGTGTAGCTGCCACATAGTATAGAAGAGTATTACTCCCTATTGTTACAGTTTTTTATGATAGTTTATTGTGTTTTACTTCGTTGCAAGTATGGGGAGTGAGTTGGCTAAGTGGATGGGGAGGTACTGCACCACAGGCCACTCTGTACATTATATTTGAATAGTTTAGTTTTTGATTTGAAATTCTGATTGTTACAACTTAGCTTCTTATAACAAAAATAACCTATTCTATGTTGTACGGAAATCGACATACTTCCATTAAAATCTTGTTGAAAGATCAAGAACGAAGATTCTTACATAACTTTTCTTAAAGTAGTGCTTAAGTACAAGTTTTAGCTCCCTTTCGAATTGCCAATACGGTTAAAATTAACGAAAATCTGATTAGATTTCTCGCTGATTATACGAGAGCTGTATGATAATATTCAAATGTTTAATGACAAATTACGTTACTTATACCTATAAACTGTGTGTAACCTTTTAATTTGTTGACGAAATGCAGATCGTACATTACATGTCGAAATAGAAAAAATTGAAACAATCGATTTTATTCAATAGCCATTTTCGAATAAATGCTACTAACTACGATGGTCTCCGCATTTTGAGATTCTCAAGGCATTACTTTGCTAAATTTTTTGCAAAGGAAACAGAATTTGTCGAAACAATTGAACCGAAACATTCCTATTGGGCTAAGAAAGAAGTTTGTTTTCATGAAAACAACGTTTAAGCTCACTGATTCGCAATCGCTATTGTAAAACTAGTCAAATTAGGCTATGGATCCCCCTTCCATTCTCCAAATTTAGCTTTATGTGACTGGTGGAATTGGTTTATATCAAATGAGAAAGTTGTTAGAAAAAGGCGATTCCCAAAAACATTATTAAATTAAATTTTTCCCAGTAATATTCTTTTTAAATTCCGTATCTTCTCAAGAAAAATTGCTCATTTAACTTTTTATTAAAATCTTATGCATAAAACTCTTACTTATAGCAGTAAAAATGTGATAAAACCCATTACCATCTACAGTAAAAACCCATGATAGTTAAATCGATTTTCAAAGAGCGGTTAACCTTTCGAATGACGTCAGCGAATTTAACGAATCAATTATGATCGAACGAAAAAGGGTAACTAACTGGCCATTGCTATCGGCAACCCTCCCAACATCCATCTATGCAACCCTAGTTAAAACAATGTGAGTAAAAAGGAGAGCCGAAATTACACAATGAACCCCAAATTCGGGCCTTCACCCATCCGCACGCATTTTTCCAATAAAGACGTATTAAATGAGGAGAACCCTTCGATTCCCAAAATTATTGGTCCAACATCCCTTTTCGTTGGGAAAGGGCCGGAACTGGATAATTTTGTTTTTTGACAAAAAAACATTGGTTGTTTAAGTAATTAGTTCTCGATACGGTCCTGTACAACATTGAAAACTAATCTATATTCCCTAAAATCACTAAAAACGAAGGGTGGCATACCCGGAAAGGGAAGCTGTTTTCTAAAAGGTACAGTAGAATCTGATATAATGTTATGTCATAGAAGTTGTATTGACGATGGACATCGTGGGAGTTAAAGAGCGAAAGAAAAAAAGCTCAAATTCCATACTAAACATCCTCTTTTCTATGTTTATTTTCGTTTCGATTGATCTCCAAAACGAATATAATAAAAGGACAAAGTATGCAAGCCTGTTCATGCAAGTTCATTAAAAAAGCTCCCCATTTAAAGTGGGCTTAAAACGTAGAAGGGGGATCTCTGCATTGAACATTTTCTGAATAACCGATTTAATCGAATATTGAAATTGAAAAACATCGAAAATTGGGAAAATGTTTTCCGACTGGTGAATAGTCGAATCAAATGCTGTCAGAGACCAGTGGTCGCTTGTCAATAACTCTTACACTCGACGGTTTTTGTATAGTTGAATTTCATTTATTTGCTTGGAGTTTAGGGGAGTTTCCTTATAAAAGAGTCGAACTTTTTTTTTGACTTTCTATAGTTACGTTGAGGTGCAGATATATTTTCTGGATGTATTTTCAAAGAATCAAATATAA
Organism: Hypothenemus hampei; assembly: GCA_013372445.1. Lineage (NCBI taxonomy): Eukaryota > Metazoa > Arthropoda > Insecta > Coleoptera > Curculionidae > Hypothenemus > Hypothenemus hampei. The sequence goes on from JABRWK010000076.1 coordinate 126,034, forward strand.
AACTATTTTCAAAACCAGTTAAAAGAACAAAAAAAATCCATTAAGAAATAAATATTCTGAAAATAAAAGTGAAATTTAAAACGAAAATTCGATATTCACTCTCACCAGGTGACCACAAAAAAAATGCGGAAGCCACCGAATGAATGCATCACCCACAAGATTTTCACCCAAAATAGCTGAAGAAGAATCAGATGGAAAAAAGGAACCCATAAGGAACATGTGCAATCCATCAATAACGTACCCGAAAAAAAAAATAACGAGAAAGACCCATATTTGCACAAATCCTCCAGGTCAACGGACCTACTACTCGAAAAAAAAAAAACATAATTTGATATCGGCATCTTTGTTCCTCTATTCGCACAATGGTCCGATTTCACGCGAACGGATCCGATACTTTTTCAGAAAAATCGAATCATTATGCGAAATAAGAGCCCCCGAACTGCCCTTTGTTGGTCACCAACTACTAAGATGAAAGTGAATGTGAAAAATGAATCCTTCTTAATTTTTTCGAATTCTCAGAATAAAAAGGTAAAACATTTTTGGGATTAGGTAAAAAACCTTATACAGGTTACGAAATTTGTTAAAAAAATGCAGATATGAAAATTAAAAAACGATTAACAAAATTGTAACAAAATAATTATCAATCATATTTCAAATTTTCCTATTTAAATATTATTTTTAAATTATTGATTTTTCTTATTTGTACTTAAAAAATTCAATATAAAGGAAATGTTGAAAATTTAATATAAAACTTTATACAATTGAACTCTAGATTTTATTATGTTTTCAAAGAGGATCATAAACCTAATTACTGTAATATTACCTACCTATTACTTTTCCTATAATTTTAATCTTTTTCACAAATTTTTATAGCCATTCGGGATCCAACGTAATTTAAATAGTTTATATATCACTTTCATTCTGCCTTATGACTACCCTTTCTTATACTGATCAACTGACATAAAACATATTGACCAAATTAAGGAACATTTTCCCATCCTTTCTATAGTCCGGAAGAAATGAGAATCGTATAGAAATACGAGAAAAAAAAGTTAAAGCCAAAAGTTAAAACAAAGAGACTAAAATAATTTCGGAAATGGGATTGTAACACAAGAAAAAAACGTTTGGGCGTCAATTCCGTTGGTCAAAGCCAGAATCGATAATCAAACATATAATTTAATTTTCGCTCACAAAAGAAAGGGATACCGTGAAGAATCGAACTGGGGCTACTCACCGATGAGGCATTGGTTAAAACACTTAAAAAGGCCTAATAACTTCCTGGAAAGGAAAAAACGTCGGAACCCTATTCATAATTATATCTTGAAATCTGGTGTTTTTCGGATAACGATCTACCTGACTTAAATGCAACGCGAAAAATTATTGATTACCTATTCGAAAATAAATTTTCCCACACATACCTCAATCTGAATCTTTTTGGTGGTACTGTTCGGGTTCCAAAACACAATTGTAATATTATGCATCTCTTTCTGTTACGTCGATTCAAATACGAATAAAAACAGGGATAGGGTGTATTCAAAAATTCCGTTTTTCACATACATTTACCTGATGATGGTCAAAGGAGAGAAATAGAATCGGATGTGTTTACCTGGCAAGGGGGCGAAGATTTGCAAGTCTAACCTTTTTCTAAGACGGGACGATTCTTCAAAAACACTTTTGTTGTTCGGGTTACACAATTATTCCGTTCTATTCATCGCAGTTTTATCCGGGGTTACGTAAAATTGGATCCGTTCGAAATTGACTAACTAAGCGAAATTATTTTTCTTTTCCATTCGGTTGAACTGGTTCATGCACGTGTTCGGATCACTTGGATCAAAATTGAATTCCAGAACTGGAACGCGCTTATTTTTAATAACTTAACTAGAAAAAAAGACAATGGAAAAGAAATCTGGGAACCTGCCTGAAGCCCACGATTCACCCATTAACACGGTTTTATCATCGAGCACAGATTTTATTCAACAAAAGAATTTTTGCGTAAAACGCCCTTTTTCCATTTTAATCTGATTAGAGGAGGAAATGTCTTCATCAATGGGTTTTACATGACGCAACTACTGTATTAATTCAGCAGATGTGTCAGGTTATGTAACCAAAAATAAACTAGCTTCCAAACGATTTCCATTTTATTTTTCAGAAAATGTAAAATGATGGAATATTATTGAGATGCCCTTTGACACTTTGAAGCTTGTTTCAAGTTTTCTATACCATTTAATAGTTCTTTTTACGCAAGGAATCCTTTACAATTTCTCAGGCAACCAAACACAAAATCGAAGCTATTCAAATACTCCATAAAGGTGTAAATATTATAATATGTCCATGTAGGAAAATTCTCACGGAATTCTGTGTGAAGGGTTCGCCACCCTTCGGACCTTTGGATTGAATCATCTGCATTTAACCTGACGCAAAACTTATACCTACTTCTTCCCACGCATAACTATTACACAAATTCGAAAACAACGACCCCTATAGGAAACCCACAAACAAACTACATCGATTCCCATACATTGATGGCGTTTTTACCTACTTTTCTAGGATTTGTGTTTTTCTAAAAGTGAAAGGGATCAGTCTGATGATGCGTAATACTACAAGAGATGTAGAAGAGTTAAAAGGTCATAACGTGAACTTGATAGAATTGAATGTTGTTTTGGAATTTTTGGAAGCAAAACACCACAGGTAATGTTTTTTTTACCTTTCGATTTCGAAAGTGAAAGTTTTTTTCAGCAATTTTAGCATAGCTGATTGAGGTCATATTTCATTTTCGCAAAAAAGGTTCCTTTTATGTTTAGTGCCTTTTAGAAAAAAATCGAATATTGCGCAATAGGTGGGTCATAAAATTAGCTTTCGTTACATTTCTTAGAACACTTAAAAAAAATATTTTAGTTCTACTACTGTTCATTTTGTCAACATAAACCTTCTTTTCGTACAATTCAAAGTCAAACTACCTTTTAAACAACCCTGCGAACACTACTAATCGATAAATGATTCAAACTAATGGCTTTAAACCAACACACAAATAACAAACCTTTAACGGTTCAACAAAAAAGAAAAGGGTACTCCATTCGAAAGTGAAAGGATTCCCTTCTCAGTAAACGAGGATGGCAAAGGGTTGAACGAACGACCAATAAAAGCGTAGCAGGTAGCAAAATTCCACTTTTACATCATTGCGACAGGGTAAAGTAAAAAAAGGGGTACGAGGACAAACACAGGGCTTAGACAAGAAAGGGTTAGGGTCGAGGAATAATTGGAACTGAGCGACAGGTTCTATTGAATGATTTAAGTCGAGAATGACGAGGTGTATAAAGTGTAGAAAAAGGGGTCGAATTAAACAGGGTAACGCGATGAAAGGGTTATTAATGCGCATTGAGGCAACGCAACGACCAATAGAAACTCGTAAAGGGTGTGAATCAATTAAAAAGGTTGTGATCAAAGCAATGGCGGCGAGGTTAGTTAAAGACTTGCGACTAAAAAATTAGGAAGTAAGAGAAACTGACAAATTACACTTGATGACAAGATATACAAAATTTCTATCTTGGGAACAATTTGCTGCTTGACTAACGTCGAGTGTCAATTACAAGAAATTGACATTTATTAGGAATAGAGGTAATTTTTTTATTGATATTCATAAAAAGTAAAATTAACCCATATGAATGCTATAAATCTAATTTGATTCAAACAGTAAAACACAATTGTCGCCATTTAAATGACAAAGAAAATGTCGGATATCAATTGGTTCAACTGAGCATTAAACGCGGGAATATTCGATATATGTGAAACACTAACAAAAGGACTTCAATTATATCCATCGACGCCAGACTCTTTTATAACTGACCATTATGTGCATATGGTATTTTTCAGGAAAACGCGTGTGTCTGTGGGTCCATTATTTACGTTTTTCTCGTTGTGTCCTTGTTTCGACCTTCGCACCCCATCTTTTTATGCACCACCATATTTGTTATGCATTTCTGGACTAGATTTCTCTCTTTTTTCACCCTGTGCATTTTAGTGAGAAAACTTATACTAGTGTTTGCCACAAAAACGAACTTGGAAGGGTCAATCCCTATGGACGTTAGGGTTACTTTTCCCCCTAGAAAATTTTTCTGACTACTGGCCAATGGTGGAATAGTAGTTGTAATAAGGGTTTTGGCTTTCAATCGATAGTTAGTGTCCCGTTTGATTAATGACAATTTTTTTTCGGTACGGAGAGGGAGTTAAATATCAGTATTGGACACCGCGAAATAGAGTTGTGGTCTGATTTCGCGCAAAAAATTGAAGGTTTGGAAGATTCTTGAGACTATTAATCTTTTTAGTCTTTTACCAGGAGACTTTAGGCTTCGTTAAAACCGAAATTGTCTCTGAAACGAGGAAAATTGATGGTTTACTAACAGACCTAATGAAGTTCAGTTAGATTTATTAGGGATAAATTTTTTTTACATATTCTTTTATTAAAAAACTGTTGTACCTCTCACAAAGGAGAAAGTTACAAACCATTTTCAGATATTTTCTCAAATATCTATTTTTCCGTATTTTCGTTTTTTACATTTCACAACAACCAATAAGGATTTATGGCCTTTTCACCATAAAATAATTATTTTAAGAGAAAACTGTCGATCTTCTGTTTACCTGAAAAGGCTTTTCGGAAACGAAAAGCCAATTTAGACCTGCCCATCTAAAGAATGGCAAGGGTTGTAAAATCATGATGAGGGTTTAAGGGGTTATTGTTACGGACAAAAGGGTTTTCGACAAATTATAACGTAAATATGATAGATGCTTTTTTTTGGTGTTTTTATGGCATCACATTACGTTTACGGTTAATAGTTTTGTTGTGGGTAAATTTGATTTTTATGGATTAATTCCACAAACCTTCACTTTGACCCAATATAGAGTAATATTTCCCTTTTACGGTTTTTAACAGAAGATCTTTCTTAGTTTTAGTAGGTAGTTAAACCATTGAACGAGTTGCTTAACTATAAAATTTTTGAATAACAATGAAAGAAGTGAATACATTCTATATCTTTGCGCAAAGAGTCAAGGCACAAGACTCAATCTAACGTAAGATTTCCTGAGTAGTTAGTTGAGAATAAAAAAAAATAGAAAGTTGTTGGAATTTACAAGAAGGAAAGAATCAATCTAGATATCCTATCTATATGCGATCAATCTTGGATTCATCACTTTGTCTCAGAAAGCAATACACCATGAAAATGAGAATGAAGTTATAGAACTTCGCCAGTGTCCAAATACGCAAAAGCGTTCAGCTAGAAATTGTATAACACCATTGTTTGAGGATGCAATAGAACTTATGTTTATCCACATTTTGACAGAGCATTAATACAACATTANTCAAACAGTAAAACACAATTGTCGCCATTTAAATGACAAAGAAAATGTCGGATATCAATTGGTTCAACTGAGCATTAAACGCGGGAATATTCGATATATGTGAAACACTAACAAAAGGACTTCAATTATATCCATCGACGCCAGACTCTTTTATAACTGACCATTATGTGCATATGGTATTTTTCAGGAAAACGCGTGTGTCTGTGGGTCCATTATTTACGTTTTTCTCGTTGTGTCCTTGTTTCGACCTTCGCACCCCATCTTTTTATGCACCACCATATTTGTTATGCATTTCTGGACTAGATTTCTCTCTTTTTTCACCCTGTGCATTTTAGTGAGAAAACTTATACTAGTGTTTGCCACAAAAACGAACTTGGAAGGGTCAATCCCTATGGACGTTAGGGTTACTTTTCCCCCTAGAAAATTTTTCTGACTACTGGCCAATGGTGGAATAGTAGTTGTAATAAGGGTTTTGGCTTTCAATCGATAGTTAGTGTCCCGTTTGATTAATGACAATTTTTTTTCGGTACGGAGAGGGAGTTAAATATCAGTATTGGACACCGCGAAATAGAGTTGTGGTCTGATTTCGCGCAAAAAATTGAAGGTTTGGAAGATTCTTGAGACTATTAATCTTTTTAGTCTTTTACCAGGAGACTTTAGGCTTCGTTAAAACCGAAATTGTCTCTGAAACGAGGAAAATTGATGGTTTACTAACAGACCTAATGAAGTTCAGTTAGATTTATTAGGGATAAATTTTTTTACATATTCTTTTATTAAAAAACTGTTGTACCTCTCACAAAGGAGAAAGTTACAAACCATTTTCAGATATTTTCTCAAATATCTATTTTTCCGTATTTTCGTTTTTTACATTTCACAACAACCAATAAGGATTTATGGCCTTTTCACCATAAAATAATTATTTTAAGAGAAAACTGTCGATCTTCTGTTTACCTGAAAAGGCTTTTCGGAAACGAAAAGCCAATTTAGACCTGCCCATCTAAAGAATGGCAAGGGTTGTAAAATCATGATGAGGGTTTAAGGGGTTATTGTTACGGACAAAAGGGTTTTCGACAAATTATAACGTAAATATGATAGATGCTTTTTTTTGGTGTTTTTATGGCATCACATTACGTTTACGGTTAATAGTTTTGTTGTGGGTAAATTTGATTTTTATGGATTAATTCCACAAACCTTCACTTTGACCCAATATAGAGTAATATTTCCCTTTTACGGTTTTTAACAGAAGATCTTTCTTAGTTTTAGTAGGTAGTTAAACCATTGAACGAGTTGCTTAACTATAAAATTTTTGAATAACAATGAAAGAAGTGAATACATTCTATATCTTTGCGCAAAGAGTCAAGGCACAAGACTCAATCTAACGTAAGATTTCCTGAGTAGTTAGTTGAGAATAAAAAAAATAGAAAGTTGTTGGAATTTACAAGAAGGAAAGAATCAATCTAGATATCCTATCTATATGCGATCAATCTTGGATTCATCACTTTGTCTCAGAAAGCAATACACCATGAAAATGAGAATGAAGTTATAGAACTTCGCCAGTGTCCAAATACGCAAAAGCGTTCAGCTAGAAATTGTATAACACCATTGTTTGAGGATGCAATAGAACTTATGTTTATCCACATTTTGACAGAGCATTAATACAACATTAATAGTACCGACCGACTATTTTTATCGGAAAAAATAAAACATATTGTTCGCAAAAAGAAATGACATATTAGAAATTAGTTCTGTTTTATAATAGCTCTAGATAATATTTGAGCAAATCTTAACTGCATTGAGTAACACTTTCCTGTGGTCCTGATTTATCCCCAAGTAATTTCTATTTGTTTGAACCTCGAGAAAGTTTTGAAAGGCAACAGATTTCCGGACAGCAAAGCTGTCTAGAATTTTTTGCATAAAACAAATAGATAGAAACATTCTACAAAAAGAAACGAAATTAACGGATGAAATGAAAATTATAAATAAATTCTGATTAAATTTAAACAAACTTCGTATAAATTCTAATAAAATAAATGAAGAAGAATCTGCCTCTGTATTACAGTTTTCTAAACAGTAATTGTTAATGAAAAAGTAGCAAAGGCTTATATAAATAATATACAGTGTGTTTAAATTTAAAAAGAACGAAATTTTAAAAATATTAGGGTTTTAAAATACATCACTTAACACCCTGTATATTGATATTTTTTTGTAAATGTAGAAATTTTCGATGATTTGTTGATTTTGAACTTTGAAATTCCATAATGTTTTATTTATTTTCTGACATAAAAGTAAATTGTGACATTTCGTATAAGTAAAACACATATAATCTGTTTATCACCTAACAAATAAACAATTTTAAACCTTATTTATTTGAGGGTAACCATATTCACCCTTTATTTACAGTGGTTTTAACCACTAGTTATAAATCATTTTTTTTTTAGTTTGCGACTTGCGTGTGTCTATCAGGTAGAAAAATCGAGAAAAAAAATTATTACTTCGTGATTTAACTCTATTATTCTGAAACTCGATAACAAAACCCAAGCAAATATTAAACACGATTTTGTCAATTCGCTGACAATCCCCGAAAAAAAGGGGTTGATTTTAAGTCCCACTTTTTTACTATCTAATAAATAGAAAAAAGCGAGGCGCGCGCGTGGCATACCAGGTAAAAAAGTCTTAAAAAACAGACCCGGGAGAGGGTTGGTACCGAATTAGAACCAAGATATGGTTAGAGGTAGTCGTTTTTATTAAGTTATTAGAGGTTAACCGCTTATTATCACCGTTTTTATAGCGGGACACGCGACCAGGTAAAAAAAAGGAGTGAGAGTTTTTTTATGGCAAAGGGGTTCTCCTAAGCTATTTAACTCGATTTTTTTCTATGGCCGGATTAATTGATGAGACAGATAGGCAATTACGGTTACATCACATTTTCTTTGACATCGTAATTTGTTAGAATTCGTCCGAAAATTACTTTTTTTCAATTTCTAAACGATTCAGTATAGCGTTTTTGAAATTAATTATTTTATTTATAATGGATATAGACATTTTAATGACCAAAATTTTAAAATTGTTTTGAAAATCAAGAAAGTCTATAGGGACCGTATCAAGGAAAGCCAAGGTATGATTTCTACACGTCAATATTTCAATATACAACAAGCATTAGATAAAGAGATAAAATTGCTTCGGTTCCTTTTTCGTTGCAATTTTCTCTAATATAAGATATAAGGAAAACGGGCAAATCTCTAAAAAGACTTTTCGTTTTAGTGTTTCGTTTTTTACACGTTCCAGAAGTTTTCGAACGTCTAGAAAACGAGAGATCTAAATTGGTGATCTATCTACCTATTAACTTATAGTGTATATACACTGAAGACCAAAAGACCGGCAGAAATTCGTTAAAAATTAAAGGAAAAGATTTCTACAAATGCTCGGATACGTCAATTTTAATTTTTGGCTTCAATTTTTTTGATAGCAAATTAATGTGTACAAGATAATCGATAAAACAAGTTATGACAACAAAACTTGCTTTTTTCAAATGGAAACACGTCTTTTAGTTTAATTTTTAAATTCTGCTTCAAATTCTGAGTAAATTTCTTGTACTATGTCCTATATCGAGTTTAACAGTTATCAAGAAATTTACGATTGAATAGATATTACGATAAAATTAAACAATAAAGCATTTTTTTATGGAAATTTTGCAAAAGAAACTGTACAAACCATTGTAATCTGTAGTAAATGTCCAAATGGTGCCTCCTTATATTCTTGACAGTGAATAAGATCCATTTCGAATTCTTCCAAAATGTTACATATCATTTAAAGTAATATTTATTAAATTTTATGTTTAATTTAATTTTTTAATTCTTCTGTAATGTCGGGCTTATTCACATGCACTTTATGTTTTAAATAACATCATAAAAAGAATAAAAAATAAAGAATAAACAAAGAAAATATATAAAGAGAATAATGTTCAATCGTATATTTCTTGATAACTGTTAAGCTTAGTTATAAAATATGGAGCATGAAACATTCTTAGAATTTGAAGCAGAATTCAAAAATTAAATAAAAAGTATGTTTTTATTTGAAAAAAATAAGTTTGTTGTCATAATTTCTTTTTTGGGTCACTCTGTATATATATAAATTTACCGTCAAAAAAATATCAGCTAAAAATAAAAATTAATTTGTGTGATCAGTTTGCACGAAATTAGTCCGTTTAATTTTCAACGAATTTTTGCAGGACTTTTGGTCTTCAGTTCATATTGTACGTGTTAACAAAGTAAAGAACATTTCAAGTATCTCCTCTTTTGTTGTGTTTTTGAAAAAACGGTCATACCAGTCGATTTTTTATTTTAGTTGCGAATATTTTAAGCTACTTTTTTTATACAGGTTTACAAAACATGAAAACATTTTTTGAGTATTTTTTAAATGGAATACTCGCGATATTCTTCAGAATATTGAAAGAATTTTTATGGCAATTTCAGCGATAGAGAATTTGATAGGTGATGATATCAAATAATTTCTTTAAAAATTTTGAAAATGTTTGATTTATCATAAATATCTAAAACTTATAATTTCACATAACTTTACGCAATTAAATGTTTAAATTGACGTCATTTTGCACATGGGCAATCTTGTATTATAATGGTAACTTCCTTAGTTTGTTCTTGTTGTTATATTAACTACTCATTTTAAAATCAAAATCATTCTTAAAAATAGCAATTTAATGAAAATTTTTAAAAAATGGGTTAAGTGAAAAAGAACGAATTAAGATTCTTATGATGATCTGCTTTAGCGACAGGAAAAGGACTACAATGGAAGTTTGCGAACTATTCAATGCAACTCATCCAAATCGGCAAGCGATAGCGCGCTTGACTGAGTAAAATTGTCAAAATATATCATGAGTTTGAGCACGTAAGGAATCTACCGAAAACAGGTCGATCAGAAAGAAGTTGATGAAGAGACAAAATTAAACATTTTCTTAACAGTCCATAATAATCTGCATTTTACAATCTATTCTATAGCATTTGATTGTAATGTCAGCCAGTCAAAAACTGTTCGAAAAGTGTTGAACATAGATTAATTTCGCCCCTACAAAGTGCAGCTTGTTCAAGAATTAATGGAGGAAGATTTCGATCGACGCTTGGAAATTGTCAAGCATTTGCACATCCTTTGCCAACTTAACGCTTATTTTGTTTAAAATAATTATTTACGATTGAAGCTACTTTTTGCTTAAATGGATCAGCTAACAGTAAAACTGCAAATAGTGGGCGGCAAATAATCTAGGATGCAGGAAGTTCAAAGTCAATCACTCCAAAAAGTAAATGTTTGGCCTGGAATAGTTAAGGATAGGATTTTGAGACCATTCTTTTTTGGTGGAAATTTAAGTGGCGAAATATACTTGGACTTTTCACAGTTCAAATTGATTCTCGCTCTCCTTCAACTTTATCCCATTTCTGATTCCGTAAACTTTGTTAGTACGGGAATTTGGTTTTACCAGGATGTGGCACCATCTTATTATTTTCGTCTCGTGCGCGAGTTTTTAAATTTTAGTTTTCCTGTGCAATGGATTGGCAAGCGTGGAACTATAGAGTGGCCATTCAGATCATCTGTCTTGCCTTAGACTTTTTTACGGGTTTATTTAAAAAGCAAGGTATATAAGTAGACCATAAAATATTCAAAAATTATAAAACTTTATTAGACAGAAAATTCGGTTGATTGCTTCCGACACCATTATCAATAGGTAAAATGAATTTGTTCGTCATTTAGGATATTGTTGGATAGTTAATGAACATCAATTTGAATATACAGGGTTGTCCACTAAGCGCCCGTCGGTCAATAGCTGCTAAACCGTTAGACATATGGGAAAATGTTTCATTTAAAACTTTTAGGGTTTCATCTCTGCTACAAGATAAAATTATTTTCGGTTTATACAGGGGGTTCTAAATAAGTAAAAAATAGCAAAGTTTTGTTTTTTTAAATGGAACCCCCCATTTTTTTATATATTTTTGGATTCCCCGTCAAATTTTATGGCCACTTTATGTAAACTGTTTTTTGTCTAAAATTTACCATTTCCGAGTTATTCCAAAAAAAGAAAAAATTTTGACAGCTGCAGTCTGCCATGAAAATCGCTACTGTACCGTAACCGCTGCGAACTTCGGAATCGGACTTCT
>JABRWK010000076.1:139921-227269 GCA_013372445.1 Hypothenemus hampei
AGAAGTCCGATTCCGAAGTTCGCAGCGGTTACGGTACAGTAGCGATTTTCATGGCAGACTGCAGCTGTCAAAATTTTTTCTTTTTTTGGAATAACTCGGAAATGGTAAATTTTAGACAAAAAACAGTTTACATAAAGTGGCCATAAAATTTGACGGGGAATCCAAAAATATATAAAAAAATGGGGGGTTCCATTTAAAAAAACAAAACTTTGCTATTTTTTACTTATTTAGAACCCCCTGTATAAACCGAAAATAATTTTATCTTGTAGCAGAGATGAAACCCTAAAAGTTTTAAATGAAACATTTTCCCATATGTCTAACGGTTTAGCAGCTATTGACCGACGGGCGCTTAGTGGACAACCCTGTATATTTAATTCCGTGAAGCTTAGTGGTAATATAAGTTTTGATATTTATCGTAAATGAAGTCAATTCAAATCAGATCAAGTCATAACAACTCTTTAATTTTCCGAAAAATATACCGAATATTCCATTGAAAACAATGCTAGATAATGCCAAGTGTTCATTTTTGGTAAATCTATATAATAAAAAATGGTTTAAAATACCCGCAACTAAAACAAAAAATCGATAGGTCCGATTGTTTTTCCGAAAACTGGAATAAGGATGAGATATTTGGCATGTTCCTGACTTTATTGACACACTGTATACATGTATATATGCAATTGCATATACATATACAAATAATTCAAGCTTTTAACTTATGGTAAAAACTTACCGAATTTAATAATTATTAACATCTTGTGTCCTAAGAGTACTTTATGGTAAGCCAAAAAATATTTATCAGTTTATCTGACTTAATTATTGTAAAAACGTATATTAAAAACAATACGCTTTTTAGATAATTCTTGACCACTTCTATGCAGTGCTACATCACAAATGCCGATTTATTCAGTAATTTTTTAGCAACAACAAAAAAAACATGAATGTTTTATTTTTACCTCTTGCTTCCAGTGATAAACATTTTAGGAATTTTTCTGTGGTTTGTTTATTTATATTATTCGTTTCTAAATATTGTTTATGTGAAACTATAAATAACGAATTTGCACCTTAAAATAAGACAAATGAAGGGATTAGAGCTGAAACCACCTAATTGTAAGTGTATTTTTGATTGAAAATTACCTAAGCACTGTGTAATCATACAAGTTTTTTCTTAGTGCACTGTATTTTATCAATCTTGTTCAAAGAATAATTTTTCCGTTAAAAGTAATTTAAAATTAAAATTGACACTGTTGACAGTTCTTGACATATCATCCCCCTACTCCCACACATCCATCGAGATGTCAACTACTTTTTAAACATATAAAAGAAAACTTATAAACTAACAATAAACAAGCACTTTACCAGATTATTTATTATTTCTTTTATCTAGTAATTGAATAACCCAAATGATTATTTTCATTTTTATTCGTGTGTAATCAAGAAGAAAAACTATTGTGAACAGTAGTAGAAATTCGTTCAGTGTTAAGGTTGCCTATATCACAAAATTAACGTTTCGTCACTTATTGTTAGGCAATTTCAGTTCTAACCCCTTCAAATGTTTTTTAACACTGTGACACATCAATTTTGAAGAGTTTCTCCATCCAGATCCTCAGTTCGTTCTCACTATTAAACAAAACGTTATGCAAATCTTTAACAAGTAACCAAAAATATATGTAAACAAATATGAAAGTAAAATATACGTTAGTTATTTAACCCTTTGCGGACGGATGTAATTTTCGTCTTGGAAGATTTGATGTATATAAGTGTATTTTTACTATAAAGGTAGTTGATAGGGAAAACAAAAATGTATTTTTATAAAATTTTAGTAATCGGGGCCTATTGGTGTAAATTTGGAATACTTCCAGAAAATGGCAAAAAAATTACTTATTTTAAAATTTTGATGTTTTTATATAGTATTTATTAGGAGTATAGGTATATGTCGCAGGCGTTTAAATAAATTGGTCTTTTGACTAAAACTAAAAGACTAGTTATTTAAGTAAACGACTGGTTAGAATAAGTAGTGTTTTAGGTAAAAGACTAGTAATTGATCAGTTTTTAGCTAAAAGACTAATTTATCTAAACGCTTGCGACATATACACAAAGAGAAGATAATTTAATACTTACCAATTTATTTTAGCTTTACTTATTAAAAAAATACTGATTTGTAATAGCAAATCTTATCTAGGATGCACAGAAAATTGAAATTGTTGCCCACATGTGTGAGTAGTAAGCACGTTTAAACCTGTTTTGCATTCAAACACACATAATACGTGATGAGTTGTTAATAGTAATTCTAGCTTATCAGATCGCTAGGAATAAAATTGAAATTTGGTGGTTCTAATGTGGAACTTCTAGGACCGAAAAGTATCAACCAAAGCATGCCTTTGTTAAATAAACTTGTTCAGTTCCTATAATTGTCAAACTTGAAGTTTGGAACTAACTGTCTTGTTCTGATAAAGCATTAAGGTTCCTTCACATCCACTTTGCATACATAACTTAACAAAATCAACAAACGATACAAAAATTTTAAAAAATGTATTGAAATATATGTTGACATTCACATTCAATTAAAATATATTATACATAACGTAACAGACATAAGGGCTAAGTCAATTTCAATTTAAGAAAATACGTTTTGTGTGTTTCTTACGTGCAGCCAATAAAAAACCAGCCACAAAATGACTTTTGACAGTCCTGACAGACCGCGGATTTTCGTTTATTATTTGGCTTATGTTGTACATACGTGTAACAAAAAGTAACTTTGAAATATATTTTTGATTTAAAATGAACGACAGAAAACTAATAGATCTCGTACACAGTTACCCACATTTATACGGTTGGAAAAAATCCGATTTCAACTGATATTCTTATTTGAATGTGAACAGAAATCAGTATGTTATGTTCCATTTCTGTTGAGACACGTATGCAAAGTGGATGTGAACGAGCCTTTAGAATGAGATCTTTTAAGTTCTATTGAAAGCAATGACTTTCAGAATACGAATGTTTCAAGATATTGTTCCAGAATATTTGAGGTAGCAGTTGATTGAAGTGGTGCTCTTCAACAAAGAGACCAAGATACTCTAATTTCATCTTTTCTTAGTATATATAATACGCCATAGACTTTTTAAAATCAATTGATGGGAAAAAAGTAATTAAGTTTCTTTTTGAAAAAATATTTTTCGATTTTGACCGGCTGGCGTTAAGCCAGATTAAATTGGAGTATATTAGCTTTAGGTAGTAATTATATTTCACTTTGTAGTGTGTCCAGTTCGAGTCCAATTTTCGAAACTGATCCATTATGGTCAACGCCGATTTTAATACGTATCCCGTCGGGCGGTGGTAGTTCATTTCAGAGACCACCAACAGTTGTTCGTCAAAAGCAAAAATAAAAGCAGCATCTGTCGTACCACGCGATAATCAATAGGTACGCGAAACTAGATACCTATAAGCATAACGAACATCGCCCAATTCTTAGTTAATAGCTTCGGTAAATGTCTATTATTTGGCTTGTTCTTGCCAGAAAAAGAAAAAAAAGGTAAAATAAAACCGGCAATTTTTGAAACGGAACTGGGCGGTTACCGATAACAATTTTGGCAAGGTTTTAAAATGTCTTACATTTGACTAATTTTCGATTCTTCTTTTCCCCACCTAGTTTAATTTGCAGGGATTTGCCAATGGAGTCCTGTTATTCGATAACACGAAATCTATTTTACATGGATTCAAACCATTATTCAGTTAAATTAGATGAAATAACTAAATGTTGGATCTTGTTCCCTCAGGTAGTCTGGATTTATCTTTAGTATAAAGTAAACTACAATGGATTAAGAGATTGTAAGCCAAAACGACTTAATATAGAAAAGAAGCAGCAAAACATGGATTTTTCTCTAAAAAAAGCGGTAAGAGTTCATCTTCGGCTCTAAAACCATTTAGAAGAAGTATGGTATGGTACGATATCAATCGTTTTTCCCAAAAAAAAAAGTATATAATTTAGCGAACCCTCCAACAAACGTGACCCCATATGCCCCGATATCCACCCCTACAGTCCTATTCCTATTGATAACTATCGGATTACTGAATTTGCGGAAATGTCTTCTATTTTCTTTTCGAATGAACTCCTTGGCAAAATGACGGCATCGCCACTACACATAATCTCGATTTACGGAATTAATTATAACTCCTTAAATTAAAATTTAGTGAAAGGTGTGAAATCTTCAAAAGTCCAGTGCCGAGTCCCGGTAGGAGGTGGCGCCCAAATCATTTAGTTCAGTTTATGACTTTTTTCGGGGCTACTTTCGGCCTGGTAAAATAATAGAAAGAAAGAGGTTTTGGTTGATGAGAGGGATTCCGATAGTTCTCGCCCATATATCTCGCCAAAATATTATTGGACAAAGGCGCTCTGAAGATATATTAAATAATTTGAGATATATCTAATAAATGCTATGTCAGGCCCATGATTAATGGACTCTAGTCTTTTGTTTGCCGAAGGGTAGAATTTCGTATTAACTGAGTTTTTAGGGGCTGTATTTTTGCTGATTCTTGTTATAGGTAAGAATCTTTTTTAATCAGTTCAAGAAAAGATCAAGAAATTCATTAGAATTAGTATAAACATTTATATCCATACCAATAGTCGTAAAATAGTAATGTTCTCCGCTTAAAACCTATAGCATAAATATGTATGTATGTATTTTTTAGAGTACTATTACGATACCAGACGGTTTACTGGCGTCAATAAATTTTGAATTAACCCCTTCTTAAGGGGATACAGGTAGTTACAAGACGAAACGTAGTCACGTATTGTTCCAGTTTAACGCCATTATCTGTACTAAAAGCTTTGACGCAAAAGTAATAGTTTTTTTTATAATACTTCGGAAATAATCTAATATAAACTGTGCGTTCTAGATTTCTGTCTAACAATAATTTTAATTCCAACTCTGTATTTGCTGGGGTTACTAGTAATTTATCAAAGGCGGCTCTATGAGTAAGAGTAGTAGTATGGTTCAACCCCAATGTGTGAATAAAGCAAACGTGTTCATGGCCGATGGTCTCAAAGGACTCTGGACATTGGTGGTGAGACCACTCCCTCATGTAATGTAGGGTGCATAAAATATAGTAAAAACGAAAACTAGCACGTAAATGAGCCATTCTACCAGTTAACGTAACAATCATTCTAAGAAGTTGCTTAAAATACTAGAGCCATTTTTTTTTAGAATTATTTATTTACCGGCCAATGCAATTAATTATTTATTTTTGATCATCGACCTTTATTTCCCAAAGAACTTTCCTTTTACGAGCGCAAACTTCCAAAGCTTTTGTAAGTATCATAATATGAAATCTTAATGTAACTTCTGACTTTGCAAAATCCCATAAAAAAAGTTTACTCCTTCACTTTAAAAAGTTTTATAATTGGCTTTACTTTTCCCGTAATGCTTTCGTTATCTCCCCGTTCACTTTTTTTTTTGTCCTGGATAGAAGAAAAAATTGTTTTCATTTTTGTATCATAAGCTCGAATTAAAATTAAAAAAGAAACCAAAATTATAAATGAAGAGTGAAAATTCCAAACATCCTAAGTGCCAATTTCAATTTTGTTACCATTTTTAACTTTTTTACTATTTTCTTAGTATGTTAAGGGGATCATCTCTACTTTGTTATTTTTAGGAATTTATTGAGAAGAAACGAAAGAAGATTTCCGATATTTTTTTTTATTAAATCATTTTATGAAAATAATTTTTTCACAAATTTTTGTTGATCTCCATAATCAGCATATCGCTTTGACCACGTCCGTGTCAAAAGTTCATCATAAAATAACCCCAGCAATTTAGAATTCCCAAATCATTTGAAAAAAAAAATAAAAATTTTTTGCTATGGTTCGATTGTTCCGTTTTCCAAAATTTTTATTTGTTTCAAAATGACGTTAAAAAACACATTTTCCAAGTAAATGTTTTTTTATCTTTTTTTGTGTTATAAAAAGCAGTAAAAATGAGACAAAATTTTAGAAAANGAGATGAATCATGAAGAATTTATATGTTAAACTTCTTCACAATTATATAGTTTTAAATCATCATTTTATATTTACCCTTTAGATATCCTCCAAGCCAATTTTGTCACAAAACAAGAGTACACAATTTGAATGAAAGTCGCAATACATCAGATAAACGAGAACAAGCCTAGCGGGGACCAAGGAGAGAGGTTTGTTAGTTTGTAAAATCTCTCCAAGGACCTTATGTTTTGATGAATCAATAAAGTTCTGTAGAGAAATTTGCTTCAATGGTCGCACGGATTTGGTTTACATACAGTGAATTCGCATTTCCTCGTAAAAAAATATAGAATTGAAGAACGTGTGATTGGCTCAATTTGAAAAGGACTATTACGTTTTATGTGGGAGAACACTCGGTTCCGCATTGCTGGAAAGTATTACTTTGGACTGACCAAAAACAATAAAGAAAATAAATAATATTAAGAAAAACTGGAGAAGTTTTGTTTGTATTTGTTAGTTCTGTTGTTATTTCCTGTTCTTCTAATTTACCTAAGTAGTAAGATGTTTTATTAATTTTGTCTAGGAGTTTATATTGTTATTCATACTTCTAAAATTAATTTAATTTTCAATTGAAAATATTTTCACATCAAATTAAAATTCTTCTCGGAAACTGGCTAAAATATCTTTAGGGAAAGTTGAGAGCCTTTCAGCTTCCTTCATCTTTTTTTTCCGCGAAGAGGGAAAATAAGAAACTAATTTCCCTCTCCGTAACAGTGATCAATGATTCCAAGATGGCCGCTTCCAAATTAATTATTTATCCTTTATATTGCGTTTCCCCCTTTTAGTCATTTTGTCTTTCCCTGTCGAGCGGCGGGGGCTTTATTATTTCGTATAACGTTTCTAAAAGCGTATTTTGAGGCGTTCTCCTCATTTTATTTCGAAAGCATAGAGGTATTTAGAAAACCCTCTGTTCGTATAAAATTTATTAGAGGGTTCCTTCGCAAGTATTTATATACCTTTTTCTTAAATATCAAAGACGTTAATTTTTAAATTTCAGGAAATATTAATAGCCATTTCATTTATTCGTTATCTACACGTTTTTAACGGACTTTTTCTACGACTTTATATTAGATTTCACCTGCAAAAAAAAAACAAACCCCAAAAGAAAAAGAAACGTTTCGCTATTGATAACTCTACAGGTGTCCTTTAAAATTATGTAAGCAACTTGTCGATCTGCCGTTTGTCTTCAATCCTAACGGGAACGTGCCAAACATTGATATTATCTTGAGACCCAGAAAGCCATTTTTCTATCTCTTTTCCGTTTCCCCTTGATAAAAAAAACCGAAAACCCAAACTTCACGAAAAATAGGACCGATATATGTATCCTGGATTTCATTCGTTTCCGATATATTTAAAGAAAAAAATGGAAAACTCCTATTTCGCAAACAAAGAACCATTTTAGAGGCGTGTAATCGACAAAAGGGGTGAAGGTAGTCAAACTCTGCAACCGAACGGATGACCATCATTATTACTGAGGCGTAACGGACCATCGAAAAAAAGGTTCATACGTCATTATTTGAAAAGGTGTAATAACCGGAAAACTATTTACTCTATATAACCCATTAATGGTTTTTACCACTTGATCATTAACAATAACGCAGTACCAGAACAAGTATTTCAAAGGGAAAAACAAAAATTCTCATTGACCCAGGTCAGAACAGGATGTGACGTAACATATGTGATCTAGACGCCCATATATCACATCTTCGGATGGCGGTTCTTGGAAATCGACTTGTGAGCAATGTGCAAACACGTCTCGGGTAGTGGCAACGCCTGAAAGAAGGAAAATTGATAAAAGGTCTTATGGCTTTGAAAACTCTCAAGAAACTTTAGTCACGCTTAACTTTAAAAGTTGCAACTTTAATCAATATTTGTGTTGTCTTAAAAACAAAGAAAACTGAAATATATGGTATTTTGCCGTCTAATTGGAAATAACAAAGACATCACCAAAGGAAAAAGTAATTATAACCTTCTCAATTTTTGGACAATCGGTTTCTGGAAACTAGGAAGGTTTCTGGAGGACAAAAACAATGTCGACCAGCGTCACTATAGATTTGTAACTACGAACTCAATAGTGCACCTGTAGTGAAGTTCGAATGGAGAGAATGGACCGGCCAGTCAATTCTACCGAAAACAATTCCTTAGAACATCGTATTGTTAGGGAAAGTGTGCTGGTGTACAAAATAAAATCATTTTTGCTTTTATTCGAGTTCTTTTGTTCGATGATTTGTCGATTTAAATAAAAATTTGTCAATAAAGAACGACACTTTTCACTAAATTATAAAATTTTTCTTTCGAAAAATCACCATTTCTGTTTAATGTTTTGCTACGGAAACAGTTAAAAATCCCCAAAAATGGTTCCTCGTTTATAACACGTGACGCAGAAAGGGCTCAATAAGTCACATATGCGTTTCCTGTCTGAAAGGTGCCATTAAGGGATTTGAAGAGGTATATTGAAACTAATATTCCAATGGTGTTTTTTCTCTACTTAAAATCCACTTCTGCGGAAAGTTATTTGTAGGAAAAAGACAGTTTTGAAAATATTTAACCTGAACCCCAGTGAAAATTAATGTTATTATGACTAAAACAGATGACGCATAAAAAAAATTCCAATATAATCAGATTATTGACATATAAAAAAAGGGTTTAACAAACAAGAAAAACACTCCTGTTGTTGAACCCTTAAGTGGCCGCAACAAAATTTAAGCGCCAACAATAAACAAACTACCCCCAAAAAAAGGGGTTTCCGTGTTCACCCTTTCACGCGTACCCCGTCATACTGTGCCCGAGGAAGAATTCCCCACCTGTCAAGTGGAAGGGTGAAATTAACCCTTAACCGACGAACCACCTGTCTTAAGGGTTGCAACCTTATTAACGGTACCCAGATATTAACTTTCTTATTAAAATTATGCTGCAGTTTTTCGAAAGTCCGGAAGGGAAAGTAACAAAAAATAAACGAGAATTTGGGAGTTGGGTTGGTTAGAGGGTTGTCGCGTGCATAGACTCAGTATGCGTCGTTATCTAAATGTCTTGTTGGTCTAGTAAATAAAAATTGAAACCATTTGTTTCATCGTTTCTTCGTTTTAGGGATGTATATGTGATCTATATAGTACCTACACGACTTTACATAACACGGTATATTCTAAGAATCTCCTTGCTGTATTAGAGAAGAGGTACTCGTATTTTTAAAACCTTTCGTATATACCGATGTACTTTTTGAAATCGCATGAATACTATTGTGCTAGACAAGATCTCTTTTTCACAATTTCTATGGTTGTTTAAGGAGATTCTTAACGTTCAATAGAATGACATCGGACATCATTAACTTTGCAAGTGGACATTAATATCATTAATATCTGCCAGACAGAACTTCTTGGAGGAAACAAAACAAACATCATTAACAGGACTTAAACGTGTGAGCATTTGGGACATCCCCTATCTTCCTGTTAAATTCTCAAAAAGAAATCCCCGGTTGCCAGATTTTTGTTGGAGAAAACATACTCGGTCAGTCAGTCATTCAAACTAATCATTTAATTTTACCAATTTATAATTGGAAAATTCATTTTTTACTTACTTAACATATATATTTAAAATTTATCAATAGAATGTGTGAAGAGAAAATTTAATTGCGAGGGTGTTATGGGAAATGTGGCAACGTGTAAGAGAAACTACACAGACACACCAAAAGGAAAAATGCGACCGATCATCAATGTCAACTAAGGGGTTATAAATGGCCTTTAAGATATACCTATATCAACAAAAAAATTAATAGCCAAAGGGCAACAGAAGCCGAGCATTTTACCGGACAATGCCATGTAATAAATGTCCGGGTTAGAAGAATTATCTAACCCATTGTGTAAGGGTGTCCAGAAGAAATCTCTGCAGTTGCACACGCTCTTTGATGAGGAATAGATTTATGTTCTTTTGTGACACTTTCTTGCGAAAATGTAAAGCATTGGGTTTAAGATCCACTCCCCGAAGGTGAAGGGGGAAGACGAAAACTGACCTGCTTCCACAATCTTTTTTTTAAGGGTTTCGACAATTTTCGAATCTTTCTATACCTCCAGAAAGGCAAATAAATATTATATTCAAAACCGAAAGACATATTATCGAAAATAGTTATGCAAGCGACAGCTGCGATTCAGCCCAGTCGAAATCGGTCCTTCATCAGAAAACAGGGGATAATCCATTATACCCCTAAAAATCCCAAAAATACTGTAGTTTCATTCAAATCGCATTTAAATTGATGCCGGACTCACGTGTGGCTCACAAAATTTCGTTACCCGGTCTTTATAGTGCAAAATTTCGAAGGGTAAAACTTCATAGGGTTCAACCGTACTTAAATAGGGGTTGATGAAAAAATAAGTTTTCTAATTAGCGAACTAAAATACGAAAATAAAAAAAATATATAAACAAGTAGAGTTAAATACTTATTCATGCTAGGATTTAAATCTTGGCTGCGTGCTGGCCGCTCCAAAGCATTGACATTGACTTCCTGGATATACGATGAAATTTGAAAATTCATCCAAAAAAGTTAAGTTTCTTCAAGAAATAATCTTAACAATACGAGTACACCGTTTTGGATTGCATTTTCAGGTATTCTAGCAGTAATACAGTTTTCTCGTAGACGATCCCTAACATTTTGAACTAAAAAATTCACCAGTTGTAGTATATAATTACGGAATTTCAACATCCTTACAGTATAGTAACGAATTCTGAAAGGTTCGGAGTATCAATCATATGCCTCATTTGTAAGTCTTAATCTTCTTTAGCCAGGTCAAGGTTTTCAGCAGCTTACTTATATCTGACTATCGGTCTTCTAACAAATGATTGAGCTATTCACAGAACATTAACTACGTATAGTTGGGAGCCATATTCTTTAATGAGAGTAATGACTCGCAGATCTTCATTCTGATTTAGACGAGGAATTAGTTTTTCTGATTGCGTCATTTACTGCACAGTGGTCAACTTAGATCAGTTCTGTAAATACTTAAAATAAATTTGTGATAGTATTTAATTTCTTCACCTTCTACATGGATGGTTTTCTGTATAATTTTAAATCTCTATGTTAAATATTTATTTGAAATTACCTGAAAACTGAAAATTTCTTAAGAAATTGGACATTAAATTCGTAACAGGTAGTATTAAAGCTTGTTCCTTTTTACTATCGTTTGTTAGGTTCACTTATAATTTTTAAACAACTTCAGTTTCTGGAAAAATTTAAAAAAAAATAGACCATACTCAATTTCAAAACAAAACAAGCAGAAAAGTTTTCCACTAGAAAAAAAGGGAAGATCCCGACAAAGCGTATCGATTATAGCGTTCTTAGAAATAAGCGTCTTTTCCTATGGTATCGCAACTGAATGATGCATTATCTGCCAGAGAGCAAAAAAAACGCCTAGTCTCGTCGCAATTTCAACCCCACAACGCAACAACGACCCTCTGGGTAGCCGTTGCATATCGATGTGCACCCTCTCTCTAAGGGTTGTCCACTCTGTCTTTGTAATTTATTGCCATCGGCTGGACCTCGTCCACATAAAGGGTGGCTCTGCAGCCGGCCCCATAAAAAAAATGTCCCTTGCATGTCGCCATTTTCACGAAATCCCTCCCCTTGATCTTGATCGCTGAATGTTCATAAGTTGATCGCGATGAGATGTTTTCCTACTGCGAGCAAAATGTTGGAATATTTGTTCGAAAAATAATATAAAAGTGTTAAAAACGTTTATCTGTTGAAGATCGAGTTACATACAATATATTTACACGTAGGGATTAGATGCCGCAAAAGATGAATGAAAATTCATTGTGGCGGCGTGTCTGTCATTATTATGAGGCTTAAATAATCCTTTGAATACCTTGCGACTATACAAAGGCCAAAATGTGGCCTTTTGGTTTAAGTCAGGCGTATAAATATCAGTCACAACCCTGTCAAAATCCTTTCTTTATTGTGGTCTTACGTGTTACTTGTACCAAAATATAAACGCTTCTTAACAATGAAAAAAAAACCCTTTTTCTTGTATAAAAGTGTTGCAGATTTGCGAAACCTATAAGAGCGGAAAAAAGTACAAGTTTCATTAATCTTTATTCGCTTTCACATATATATGTATTAAAAAATATTTATTTTTTCATACAAATCAATTCAATGTTTTACTCTATTCTCTTATAGTGTATCTTGAATCTTGTTTTCTCAAAACATTTAAATTTTAAAAAATTCAAAAAATTTCAGATTCAAGTGCCATCTATCTATCAATTAATATATTAATGTGCAACTAGCGCTATCTGTACTTAGGAATTGTTATTTCCTCCCGTTTATCAACATAATTTTTCATTAGCGTTTCTAAATTTTCATATTTTTATTCATAATATAAAAGTACCCGAAATCATCCATAAAAGCTACGGGAAATCCTATTAGACATATGGAAATACCCTTTCTTTGTTAGATTTATTCCAATTAAGATATTGGTTAAAAATTCTAAAACATAATGCCACTGCAATAAAACAGAAGATATTAAGTTAGGTTAAAAGTTTTTAAAAAGTTTCCATTTTTCAGATACCTAATTTCTATTTACCATTGAGATTTTCCATCATAAGATTTGCAAACCATATAAATTGCCATGTCTTCTTTGACGAGAATTGTTAGATGGTCATGCAGGGCCAATATTTCAAAACTAAATTGTAGTTATTCAAATCGTGTGTCCAATTTTGCGCAGTATAGAACCTCCGGTAAACACACATTTTACATTTCAATAATAATTATACATTGTTGTCCGGCCTTTTTCTAGTTTCTCTTCTCAAGTATAGATTACAACATACAGATGCAAAACCAAAAGATGATGATTATCACTCGATAATTAAGGATTCTGAAAAACCAGTCGGTAAAAATTCCTCATAGAAGCCGAAAAAGACAAGCACACATCAGTTAATTTTTAGGGGAAAGTACAAAACATGAGTTTCAAGCAGAAACCAGAATGTTACTAGATATTGTTGCCAGATCTCTATATTCAGAAAAAGAAGTCTTTATTAGAGAATTGATTTCAAATGCCAGTGATGCATTGGAGAAATTTAAATATCTTTCGATGTCTGAAACTGAAAATGCTAACATTAAAGATCGAGATCGGTTGTTAGAAATACATATTTCAACTGATAAAAATGCTAGAACCTTTACTATTCAAGTAAATTACTTATTACGAAAAAGTAATTCTTATAACTATATCTGTAATCAATTGTAGGATACAGGTATTGGAATGACAAAAGATGATCTTATGCAAAATTTGGGTGTTATTGCCAAATCCGGTTCAAAGGTATTTTTTAATTTTTTTAATTAAATTCACTTAATAACTTATACATTGAAAGGCTTTCATCGAACAAATTAAGCAGCAACAAGCTGCAGGAGGTGATAACAACATAATAGGCCAGTTTGGAGTTGGATTCTATAGTGCTTTTATGGTAGCTGATAAAGTTGATGTTTATACAAGGAATGCTAGTGAAGAACAAGGATGGAAATGGTCTTCAGATGGGTAACAATCTTATTATAAATCTTCTTATTATATTCTTATACTACAATAGAAATGAAACTCTCCTCCTCCGTGTATTTTGCAACTAAAACACTATTAGTTGTTCGTTTCAGAACTGGAAACTATGAAATTCAACCTTCAGATGGAGTTACTCCTGGCACTAAAATAATTTTGCATTTAAAAGCTGACAGTCGCGAATTTGCTGACGATGATACAATTAAAAATATTATTACAAAGTATAGTAATTTTGTGGGAAGTCCTATATACCTTAATGGAAAAAAAGCAAACATTGTACAACCTTTATGGCTACAAGATCCTAAAACAGTTACCAATACGCAACATATTGAATTTTATAAATTCATTAGCAATAGTTATGATGTGCCAAGATATACTTTACATTATAAAACAGATGTTCCATTGTCGATTGCTGCATTATTATATTTTCCCGAAGGAAAAC
Organism: Hypothenemus hampei; assembly: GCA_013372445.1. Taxonomy (NCBI): domain Eukaryota; kingdom Metazoa; phylum Arthropoda; class Insecta; order Coleoptera; family Curculionidae; genus Hypothenemus; species Hypothenemus hampei. Next base: position 153,921 of record JABRWK010000076.1, read on the forward strand.
CTGGTAAGAGATTAGGTTACAGTACGTTACAAAAATAATATAATGACCATTCCAGGACTGTTTGAAATGTCTAGAGAAACAGAGTCCGGAGTGGCGCTTTATACAAAGAAAGTGCTAATTAAGAATAAAACAGACAATATTTTGCCCAAATGGTTAAGATTCGTTAAGGGTGTTGTTGATTCCGAAGACATTCCATTGAATTTAAGTAGGGAATTGCTGCAAAACAGTAATTTAATTAGGTAACAACTTAATAATCATTGAGATATAACAAACTAAATTTTTCATTTTTACGTTTAGAAAATTACGAGATGTTCTAACAGGAAGAGTTACTAAGTATCTTTTGGATCAATTAAAAAAGAACCAATCTGAATATGAGAAATTCTATCAAGATTATGGGATTTTTATTAAGGAAGGCATAATTACTAATCATAATCAGTCAGAAAAGGTAAGTTGCAATTGCCAGATCCAACTGAAAAATAACAATAAGACGTATTTTACTTTATAAGGAAGACGCTGCAAAGCTCTTATTATTTGAATCATCTCATTTAGATCCTGGAAAAAAGATAACCTTAACAGATTATATTGCACGGGCAAAAGACTCATCAACCATTCTCTATTTAGCAGCACCAAGGTAATGAAGTTTCCCTTCGGAATATGCCAAAATTATATTAGTTAGTTTACTGTTCCAGCCGTGACCTAGCAGAATCTTCGCCATATTATGAATCTTTAAAGAAGAAACATCAAGAAGTATTATTTTGTTACGGCGAATACGATGAATTGGTTTTAATGCAGTTGCAGCAGTTCCAGAACTATAGATTGATATCTGTGGAAAAGGATATGAGAGAGGATAAGGCTGCTAGTGATCTTACAAACTTAGGTATATATTGTATTTAACAAGTACAAGCAAATTTTGATAAAAGCAAAACTGATTATCAGGTGATGAGAGTTTAAAACGTAGCGAAATTAACGAGTTATCAGATTGGCTTAAAAATAAATTATCAGGCAAAGTGGTGTCCGTTAATGCAACCACTCGACTTGAGAGTCATCCTTGTGTGATTACTGTAGAGGAAATGGCTGCTGCAAGGCATTTTATCAGATCGCAAAGTTATGGATTACCAGAAGAACGGAGATATGCCATTTTACAACCCCAACTTGAAATTAATCCTAAGTAAAAAAATGTATTAGTCAATAGTGATTTTTGTTAAAAAGAATTTCTTTAAGGCATCCAATTATCAAAAAGTTATTCAAATTGAAAGGGAGTGATCCTGAATTAGCTGAACTCTTAGCCCAACAAGTAAGGTTCAAAATTTATTATTTAATTTTAACTTTTTTCATTCCTAGTTATTTGTCAATTCAATGGTGGGAGCCGGTTTAGTAGAGGATCCAAGAGTCTTGCTTACGTCCATGAATGATTTGCTTTCCAAGGCTTTGGAAAAACATTAATATATAAAAATTGCTGTTAGTGTATCCACAGGCAGCCACAAATTAATGATTAATCATCGATCACTGATGATCTCGTAAAAAAATAAATCGCTTACAATATTTTTATTGTTAAACACATATTTGTGGAAATACAGATTTACGTGTAAAATGTCCTAATTTTGAATACTTAACATTTCAGAAAAATCTAACAATAAGGCACTGGAAAACTAAAATAAATAATTTTTTAGGGGTTTTCTGAGTTTTCGAGTAAATCGAAAAAAAAACAAGTTTACAGGTGGTCTATCACTGAAAGCTTGCTTTTCTTTTGCTTTCTCGACAGAAAGGCGAATTATAATTGCTTCGTATTGTTAAGGATCTTGCTTGCGGGACACTCTGTGTCTTAGTACGGGAAACTCCAGACATCTACAGGATAATAAACATATATACTTATGCCTGCTATGGATTCTGATTTCATGTACTTTGTGCTCCTGTGTCATCAGAGACTAACAGTTTCCAGTACCAATTTCACTCAAAAACCTTGACTTATGTGGTATTTGTCCTATTACTTGACTTTTTATCATTTGTCCGTTTCGGATTTTCAATTTGCGAATGACTTTTTTCAAATGAGATTTATTGGGGAAATACGAATCCAAGAATTAACATTTTTTTCATATTCAAATTACGATATTCTAAGTATTTTAATAAATATAACCTTTGATTTGCACAACGAATTTATACAGATAAAATTTGTATTTCTGATAAACAATTTCTGTTTTGTATGGTTATGCAATGAGAGTTTCAAAAAACTGAAGTAGTTCTTATTGAATTTGTGGCCGCCAGTGTACACAATTTGAATTAATTTTTCTATACATTCTTTATGTGTATTTAAATACATTTTATTAATACATTTTTTTATTTTATTCTGAACATTCTATATGGAAATCTAGGAAAAGGATTTACTCCCTCTTAATATAATAAAAGCATTGCTTTTATCTAAATTGCTAAACACTTAAATATAATTGCCTCAATATTTACTGTTATATTACGTATTTGTACTGTAACATTTGAATTGAAATGGCAAAAATTTTTCGGTTTATTAAGCGCAGACTAAAATATTATTTTTCTAAGGTTACAATGAACAAATCCATTTTTGAAACATACCGATATAAATTGAAGTAACATTTTTGGTAATGTAGCATTTTTTAACATGTTATGTAATGAAAATCCTTGAAATTATTGTGATTTATGATCATGTCGAGTTGAACGATCAAAAAGTGTGTAAAACACTATTTTATAAATCATTAGGACTGGAATATTTTATATCGAACAGAACTACAACCCGTGTATTATTGAAGCATTTAAGCATTTGACCCACTTCCATAAAAGATTTAATTGAAATTTCCATGTTGCTCTATAAAAACACTAAATACTATTAAAATAACTATAAATTTTAAAAGTTAGATAGGAGAGAGTCGATTTAAATTTGCCGCCTTAATTCTGCAACCGGAAATGGTTTTGACTGTCTGTCATATGACTCTCAAAAGAGTCTTTCCATAGTTCGAACTTATTACTGCTAGAAAAATTATGTAATAATTGATTGCCAAAAATTTTGTTACATTTTACTTGGATGATTTCTAGTACTTTTGTTAAGAATAACGATTAAGTAATTTGAGGTAAAATCGTGACATCATCATTTATCGGCTGTTCTGGCACGTGATTGGCAGCGCCTGGTCCTTCAAATTAAAATCGACCAATCAGCGTGCCGTATTTCTCGCTCTCCACCTGAAAATTTTCTTATCGTCATATGACCCATTCTTGCTAGTGGCAGTCGTGTAAGCCATATTTGTCAGTGGGTTCGCTGGTTTTGTGCTGTGTTGTGCACCTTTTTCGAGATCGTTCTGACCTGTAAATACTCCCCCAAATAAACTAACATCATGTCTGAATTAGGAGAACAAAACCCTGTCTACGGACCTTTCTTTGGGGTAATGGGAGCAGCGTCAGCGATTATTTTCAGCGGTATGTATTATAAGGTTTCCACGGTCTTGCCGCTACGTTATCGATTTATAGGATCATATCACATTTTTATATGAAATCTCGCTTATTTTACTCAATTTGCTCTATTTAATGAATTGCCGATACTTCTACGCATCATATTGCATTAATTTCATTAAATTTATTACGAAAATGTTGCAGTTTAAGTGGTTTTTTGTTGGATCTATTCATGGGCGTAGTTGCGGGTCATATGCCAAGATTATACATTTATTCAGGCCTTGTAGTTTCGAAAATCAATGTTTTTCATTTATTTTCAATTAATTGCAAGTTTTTCAGTGAAAATGTAACGAAATAATCATGATTATTGACCCAATTGGATCAGTCACATGTCTGCTCAGACCCACCCTCAATAATACTTTCTTACGTACATTCCTATCATTGTAGTACATTTAAAAATTAATTTATTCTTAAATTATATGTACTTGCACCGTTTTCAAGTATCAATAGCTTTTGGCAGTACTCAAATTCAAGTACTCATAAACTTTAAAACCTATTGTCATGGAGTGTAAACTCAAAAGTCACTTTAGAAGACAACAATTAAATTGAGTACCACTTGAATTCGGTACTTTGAATCGTCTTTTTCAAAAATGCAATACAGTATTTTTACATTTTTAAGAGGTAGAACCGTTTGAAAAGCCCATGTCGTTAAATTGGTCATGTGACTTCAAGGTTCTAGTGAATCACATGAATCAGATTTGGTATAGTTGTAAGTGCTTCCATTTCATTTATTCAAAGAGTTTTAATAGCGATAGATATAAATGATATGATGATATAGATATTTGTTATATTTTCATCGACTTGTTAAAAGCAGAAACTCAAAATGCAACATGACCAATCACATGATTACACTTGGGAATCCAGTACTGGTTAATTTCACGCCAATAATTGAGACGATTTTTTACTTGTTATTCAGAAACCAAGTTATTGGTCACATGACTTATGTTGATGGGAGCGTCACAAAGGAATCACTTCACACATCAATTTACAATTGATTGTTCGATATAATGAGTTGATGTTAATTCTACATATACATAATAAAATAAATGTCTTTAACGTACAACTGCATGACCATGCGAGATCTTCAATTATTTTTTAACGTTTAACGCTTGTTTTTTAGGTTTTAATGGAATTTTCTCTTGAAAACCTATGGGAATTAAGCGAACACATGACTTAATTCCTCAGTATGATTTCATAATCTCTTTATCGTAGATAAGAGGTTTGTCATTATCAAGTCAGTGTCACATAACACGACACCTTACACATTCCCACCATTTTATTTATTATGTTGTTTGCCTGGATCGTTTTTTTTTTGTCAAATTGCAAGCCTAAGAGAAAAAAATTATTGTAATGATTTGCTGCTGCCACTGGTTAATATCTGTTCAGTGTTTTAAATATAAACAAACGCCAGTTAATGTTGAGGATAAAAATAAATTTTTACCTGAAATATTTACGCGAAAATATTTCATTTTTTTCTTGATTCTACTTCGTTTTTCCAATTTTTTGTTTTTGTATTGTGAAGTCACGTAAAGCAGAAAAAGTATAATTTTTAAAAGTAATTATGATATTGAAGAAAGCAAGTGTTTCATTTTAATTCCTTTAAAAATAATTCTTATTTTATTATTTTTGTGCTTTCAATCATATTTCAATGTAAAAACGGTCAATTGTTTCCGTTTTACCTCAACAGTTTCGAAATGGCCATCAAATGGTTCGCAAATGACCTACGATTGGCCCAGTGCCAAAATGTCTGTAACATTGGTCTAGCCCGTTTCAAAGCAAAACGCATTACTTAATATTTACGTATTTAAACATTAAAACATGAATTAACTAATTGAATTTGTTTTTTTTTTCGTTACAGCCCTTGGTGCCGCTTATGGAACAGCCAAATCAGGAACGGGTATCGCGGCCATGTCGGTCATGCGACCCGAATTGATCATGAAATGTATTATTCCCGTTGTCATGGCGGGTATCATTGCCATTTACGGATTGGTCATAGCCATCCTTATTGCGGGTAACATTAACAACCCCACAAGTTACACATTGTACAAGTAAGTTTATTGTTTTTTAATTGGCTCAAGCAAGTAGACTATTATGATTTCATATAGAAACAAGAGTCTGTTTTATGTTTAACCTGGAGTATCATTTATTAAGTTTCTATAGTCAAGGTAATAAAATTGAAAGTAATTTCTTTACAAAGAATAATTTTTAAACAATTTTTAAATTGGTCTTGGTATTATATGAAATGAGCATTTTTTCACTTGAAGTGTAAATTGATTAAGTGAAAGAGATAAAGTAATAGGCCATTGAATCAGGAAAGAGATGGCTATAATTAAATGCGTTTATTTTGCTATAAACATGCGTCATCACTATTTAATTACATATTGATGGATTGATCGTTGTCTTATAATATGAGTGTCCTATCTCTATTGATCAATCTGAGCTGTTCAATTGCAAGCTCCCTCATTATTTTCTCCAACTGATTACAGTAGACTGACAGTAACTGATTGACTGGGAAAAGCTATAGTGCACAATGCCAAATATGTACCGCCAGACAGACATTAGATTGTTTTTATGTATTTTTGACTTTGAACAGCCTTTTAAACTCAATTATTATGCTGTTCAAAAATAATGCACTTTTTATCGCACGTGAAGTCTCTTTCATACAGAACACTTGGTACATGTCCACCGAATCTCAAGGAAATTTTTAGAACAAGTAACTGCATAACAGTTTTCATATATCGTATCAGGAGACACTGATTTCCAGGTTTGATTGGTGGCGCCTCAAATCTTGTATATACAGTTTTGTAAAGGCATTCACAGAATATACAAATAATATGAAGAAATGCTTTGATATAGAATATTTTATAGAGCTAATCCAAGATAGGGGATGTTTGGTTAGACGAATGGTCAAATAAAATAATGTTGGAATGACATATTTTGCTTAATAGTACATGATTTCAATAAACTTCCAGATGAAGAAAAGAAAAAAAGATCATCCTTCTTATTTTTGGAAACTTTAGATATTGATTGTGGTGTTTAACTCCTCAGGCCTAAACATAGTTATACAGGTGACCGGTGTCTCGAGGGTCAGTGGACGGGACATTGAGTGTGTAGTGTGAACGAAGCTTTACAATTCGTTGCAAGTATTCGGTTCGTCCTTATATCGAGAAAGCAAAAAAAAGGCTTTGAATCGATTTCTCATCTGATGCGAAATCAATTAATTCAGAATTCGTAATGTTGGAATAATAACTTTAAACCTTTCTGCTTATACACGCGTAGTTTGAGAAGTAGAGGTTTTCATTGCACTTAGCATTTTATAAAAATGAACATTTAATACTTAATAAAGTAATAATGGTATAATGAATGACACTAGTAAAGCAGACATATACATATAATACTTTAATAATGCTTATTTTATAGTTTTCCAGCTTATTAGTAACGATTTCAAAAGCCAAAATATTAAATTTGAACAGGACCAGTTCCTTAGTTCATCTCTTAAAAATAATTTCAATTTTATTGTTTTAGACATGCAATTTAATAATGGACAAATGCAAAATCAATAACAATTCTAACTGAATTTCAATGATTGATGGAATAGTCTTGAATCTCTAAGGAACATTGTTACTTGTTTTTAATTTTTACACTCAATACACTTAATGCGTACATTAATAAAAAACATTTGTATTTTTCAGAGGATTTTTGCACTTGGGTGCAGGTCTCGCGGTAGGATTTTCGGGTTTAGCGGCCGGTTTCGCCATTGGAATAGTTGGCGATGCAGGAGTGAGAGGAACAGCACAACAACCGAGACTTTTCGTAGGAATGATCCTGATCTTGATTTTTGCCGAAGTATTAGGTCTTTACGGTCTCATTGTGGCCATTTTCCTTTACACCAAAAATTAAAATGGTTATTAAAATTCATTCTTGTCAGTGGTGTGCCGAGACATATTTCAGATATATCCTACTCCTCCCGTAATGAAAAAAAAAATGAATTTAAATCTCTCGTTCTTTTTCTTTTTGTGGTCCGCAAGATTTTTGTTGTTTTAATCGTTAACCCTGTAAAAAAAGTGTAAACCGTAGCGAACAGGTGACCACGCACGTATAATTTAACTATGATAGGGTGGGTGGAAGTATTTGAATGAATATACCTTGCACCTTATCGTAATGTAAATACATAAATTCACATGTCATTTTTAGTCCAGTTTCGCGAAGGTATAATACTTCTTTCTAATTATTGTATAGTTTATAGTATTTTAGGTTACCTTTATTTCATATTAAGATATAAAACAAAAAATATATATTTAAAACCGACTCTATTGAGTCGCTATTTAAATAAAAGTTCAGAAATAGCACAATTTATTTTTAATTTATGTTTCGAGACATGGTTTTTTATTATTATTATTATTCATTTTGGCTATGAATTATAAAAGTTAGACTTTTAAAAAATTGTTTCTCCTTCATTTTTTTTACATATCACCATCGAGAAATATTAGCAAGCCGAAAATTGAATTTCTAATTTCTTTTGTCCCATGTGTTGTGCTGTTTTATTCACGAAGTGATCGTAATTAAAGAAAAAATTATAGTAGAAATTTGTTCAGGCGGCATGTAATAATAGTATACCATCTTTCAGAAAATTATTTGCAATGCAGTATTAAATTATATTAAGTTTTACAAAAAATAAATGCGGATTATTAGAGATGCTATATTTTTCATTTTCAAATAATTCTTATCTCTTTTCTCTTTCATCTTAGACGAACATCTTCAGAAAAAATCAATTAAAATTTACCCAAAATAACAATAATTGTTGTAAATAAAAAAATAGAAGCATAATTGTATTAATGGTTTGGTGTCCATAGTTATACGTGTTAGCTTCCTTAAAATAATTAGTAGTCCGAGCTCAGTCAGAAAACTTGGTTGAACCCTACCTTTAACAATCTATTAAACACGGGTATGTTCAACTATGTTTATTCGTTACTAACATTAAGATGGTATATATTTCCTGTTTTATTTTAGTCACTTCATAGCGAAAAATGTAACGTTAACGCTTTGTGGATGGCTCTTGTCTAGAAATCTAAACAGAGGCAAGACGGTACGTCTATAAAGGAAACCTAATAACACATATCCTCGAGACAATAGACATCCAACCTTGTTATAGAATGTTAAGATGTAGTAGGGTGGTTTCTGTAATGAAGGGAACAGCAAAATTATGTTGAAAATAAATAATTTGTACATTCCATTACAATTTCTGTTTATCAATTGTTGTTTTTCATTTTGTCCGAAAAAATTTACAGCTGCGACTACGTCTTGTGTACATAATAAAAATATCGTTGGCTACTACTACTAAATCGCTTTAAATTGTTTCCTATTCACGCCGCTTAATATAGCTTTTAAAACCAATTAAGCGAAGAAGTCAAGTCAGTGCATATAAACTAAGTCATTTTTCGTTTAAATATCATTGTATTTTTTACAGGGTAAACGATCGAGAAAACTTGGTTTAAATTCTATTGACACTTGATTTCGCTTATAGCTTTCAACTAATTTAATTACATACTAGAAAAGTGAAATGTTTCATGCTAAAATTTCAAGTTTCACATTTTATATGTTGTGCCTAACTTTTTTTGTTGAAAATAAACAACGAAGTAGTTAAGGAGCAATTGGATTTAAATTAATATTGTAGTTCCTATAGAAAATTATAAAAAATATAGCTAGCTAGCTATGTTTTTATGCTAAACATGGAAAAAAAACAAAAACCGTGCTATAGTTGACACTACTGCTCTCACACTTTTAGGTTTGTTGTATCAATTTAATTTTCTTTAACTCGGCTTATTGCAAATGCTTTTAATAACTACACATTTTTGCAAGCAGCACGTTTTAAAAATATGTTTAAAATTTCTATCCAAAGGTACTTCACGTTCTACTAAGTATCCATGTTTATCCCAAACGTATTACAATACGTTCATTTAGCATTAAAGCTTTTGAAATTTAATTTTTAGATGAAACAGTGTTCACAAATATTTATGATCACTAGAAAGAGGTTCTGGATCTTTTCAACACTTTCAAATGGGAATTTGAATCGAACGCCTTCCATTCTATTCAAATTCTTCAGTTGATTTCATCAATAAATTCATATTGAAATTTTACAAATGATCTGTTAACTATATAGTTTTTATTTGACAGCTAATCCATATACATGTTCTATACGTGTTCCATATGTATAGAAATGATCGATTATTTCCTAAAATAAAACACCTATTAAAAAACGTAAAGACAAATGATCTAGGGGATATAAGAATCTATTGAACACGTTACCAAATTGACAAATTAAATGTACAGGGTTAGTTATAAAGCCATGGTAAACTAAATTTACACTTTAAATTGAATACCCTATATATTTCAATATTTCGATTTCTTATTGAATTTNCGAAATACCTATAAAATTAAAAAAAAGTAAATCATTTTAAATTCGAAAAAGAAGCAAAAGTTGTAAAATTAGATGTCAAAAAATTTCAAAGTGTCATTCATAAATTGTATTACAGCATTAGTCCTGGAGCCTATTCAATAAAATTACAATTTACAATCTACAGGTACAATTTATGGAAAATTGTAAAAAAAATAGTAGAAGCGTTCATATCAATTACAACTGTAAAATTGAAAGTGAATATGCCTTATTACAATTTACAGGGATTTTTCATTAGTTGTTGCCAATATATTACAAGTAAAGTACTTGTAACATTGTAGTTATACATGTAGGCATTTCAAATAAAGAGGCTACTTGAGAACTTAATATTTTGAAAATGGTTAAACTTAGAAAAAAGTGTTCCAAATAAAAGTTGATTAAATTTTAATAATGATTCGATATATTGAAAAATATATAGGATATTCAGTTTAAAAAAGTGCAAGTTTCGTTCACTACAGTTTCATGACCAACCCTGTATATGTAATTTGTTTATAATTCAATAGATTTTTATATTTTCTAGAACTTTTATCTTAATATTTTCTTGACAAGTGTTTTTTTTTAAATAATCGATCTTTCCAATTGTGGCATACTGCGTATAATTAAAAACGAAAATTTTTAAGCCCTAATGTCAAAGAACATTTAGACAGATGAAAATTAACAACTTTCGGAGATGGAGCCAAAAAAATAGAAAAAACAGTTCTGAATAATCAGCGATTGAATTTAACCGAGACAACTGATCAAATGGTTGTAAACGAAAGATACCTTTTCTAAAATGGTTTGAAGTCTTCCTTATTTGTTAAGGAACTTAATAATATCAACATAAAACTCGATTTTGATGATGTTAAATGACATAATTTTTGTAAAATTTGATATTTATATTCGTAGGAAGTTCCTCAATTTCCATAAATATGAAAAGGTGAACCCATCATCCTTTTCATTCTGCAGATCCGCAAATTTTTTGATTCCCCTTTTATGTTTTTTTTCGAAGTTTTGGACATAAGAAAGCTATTTGCAAGATAGGTTTCATAATTGTCCATATAATTTTATCACAGGATTTTTCCAGCGTTTAGATTGTTTAGAGCGAAAGATTAAAAAGAAAACACCATCAGAAACCTCCTGTAATCATTAGGGAAACTTTCTTAAACCTACATCTAGTGTGAGAATCACAAATCTATAATTGGAAATTTTCCATTAATAGAAACGAATTTCTTCATATCAGATCGAATAAAATAGCCAAAAAGCAATGTAAATATATGAATAGCTATTTTCCGAAATGGAATCTGAAGATGTTAAGATACATTAATGCAACGCCTTTGTGAAATTTTATAAAAACCTTGATATTTCATATCAACAACATTAGAATATATTTAATATATTTGGATACATAGGTAGGAATAATTTAATGTGTTATAAGATTTAATAGGAATTCTAAACAAACATACAGCCTTGGCCCGAAATATTAAACACTAAATTTTCTTACATAGATGCTTCTTTGTTGATATTGAATACTTTCTGATGCGACACTTTAATATATTGCATAGGGTTTTTATTGGGTTTAGATATGGAAATTGGACGAGACTACTCAATGAGGTGAAATGAGTGTTTTCCTAACCACTTTATTGTTTGAGCAGCTCTGTGGCAGGGAGCGTTGTCCTGTTAAAACTTCAACTTTTTCAAATTGATGTCACTTAGAAAAATTGGAAATAACGGTACTGTTACAGTCTAGCAAAAATTTATCAGATTATTATTGACAAGTTTGTGGCTTGGTAAGCTCAGAAAATATTTTTTTATTTCTGAATTTTCGATGACATTATAAAATTTTTGATCTTCACTTCTCAAAGTACCTAACTGTTTCTCCGCTTGGTCAATTTTCTTGGGAAGAAAGAAGATAACTTATATATGTATACATTGTAATGTCTTGTCAAAAAAAGATAGAACATCCAATTCATGCTTATTAAAAATCTAATAACCTTAGCTACGATGTAATGGTGTTTTTCAATTTCAACAAAAATGATAAAAACAAGGCTAATTAAGACATTTTAAGCAAATAATAAACAATTCTTTAATAACATCCAATACTTTTGGCTAAAACTGTATATTAATTGGTCAATCTGTAAATATTATTTAATATTTTTCTTAAAATTCTCCATTGATGAAAGCATCATAACGCAATTTATTTGCTCAGAAAAATCACACGTTTAAAAACATGTGCGCATCTCTAATCGGTGAAAATCAATATCAGTGGCGGCGCGCGCAATTAATTGTTAGAAAATGTGTCAGTAGAAAATTGTATGTCACATACACACACAATTCCGGTAAGAATTTCCTCTAAGCATGTTTGCAAAATGACCATGAAAAAATCCAACTCGGATGGACCATTAAAAAAACAAAACAGGTATGTACTTGAATGTTTATTAAATTAATTATGCCGCATCAAGAACATTTACATTTCTGTGATTGAATTTAATTTGTTTATAAATAAAAAACTGACACGAATAGAAATAAATTTTTCAATAATCGTAACTCGTATCATAGTACCTACACCTCTTGTCTCGTACCATTCAGTGGCACAGTGATAAACAACGTTCGTCTGTCCTCCAACGCAATTGTAAAATACCTACGTATAATTTAGTAACAGTCAACATTGAACATAATAATATAAATGCTAATAATCATTTGTCCCTATCTTCTCAGATAGAAATTCATCCACACACAAACAGTATATGAACGTCCATCCAACAAGCTGGTTGTACTGTGTTTGGTTCATTTATAGTTCGTGGCAAAGTTTTTAATTTTTTTGTTTTGTTTTTTAAGTTTCTATACGTATTATGGAAAACAGTGATACTGATTTCGAGCATATCGGCGTTACAGTCAATGAGAACGATCTTGAAAGCGGAGCATTGAAAATTTTAAGGATTATCAGGCCTCAATGGCAAATGGCAAGCATTAGATTTAAGGTGAGTATAGTTACTGAAGTAGAAACTGATAGCCGATTAAAGACCAATTATTTATGATTTAAATGATATAATTATGTCTAAACAAGCTATTAATTGGAAATAAATTGAATTTTTGTGAAAAAAAAAACCTTATCTCAAGTTTTTATCGAAATTTAATAATCTTTCAATAAAAAAATACATATGTGTAGCTGTTAACAGATGGGATTACCAACAAACTCATAGGCTGTCTTCCAGACGATGCCCCTGAACAAGAAACTGTCCTCGTACGGGTCTATGGAAACAAAACCGATTTGCTCATTGATCGAAAGGCAGAAACAAGGTTTGTACCTTATAAGTGTTAAATTTATTATAAAATTTGACAAAAATTGCAAATCAGGTCAAGAACAAATAAATAAATAATAAAATGGATAATCTTAAACATTACACAATAGAAAAGTTATTAACTTGATTATTATTACAGTATCCATAAAACAATAACAATAATATTGCTTAAATATGGATTCTATTACGTCGGGCTAATGAAAAACATATCGCCCTACAGGGTGTTTCAAAATATTAACCATTAAACATTTAATATTAAACTTGCACAAACAGAATCTGATATTTTTATCGTATAACTCAGACTCAATGCGTAGCGATAAAGAATACAATTAAATTTATTATTGTCCCTTTCAGAAGATAAAAGTAAATTTACGAGGGCTGTTTGATAGATTTTCATTTCAAACGTTTAAAATGATTTTAGAAATCTTCAAAACTATTGTTCAATCTGTGAATATATTACTTTAATAATTATCGTATTTTCTTTCATAAAAATGTGAGAATCGCATGGAGCTCAGCTATAACTGCTAGTTGGATCTTGTTACTGCATGTGAGACAACAATAAGCAAGCCTGCCTTCTTCAGATATTTTCTATTAATGTTACTGTGTCATTCAGACGAAATTATAAAATTATTTCTTGAATAAACCTTGTATTCTATATTAAATTTAGGACTAGTGGCAAATTTGGGAAAAATTCGAAAAAAAAATAAGCACAGTAAAATTTGTGAAAATGAACAAAACGCAAGCATTATAGTCACAAATTTTGAATAAGATAAGTGTTTTTTTTTTGTTTTTATTTCAATTAAATTTTAAAATATATACCCGGAAATAAAACAATCAGAAATCTATTTTTAACATTTAAGGGTTTCCAAGTTTTTTGGTCACCCTATATAAAAATTATAAAATGACTCGACTAGTCACAGCGTAGGTACGGATAAATAAACTATAATGAACAGTATCCTGATGCTTTTATTAATATTTCCGTTAGGTAACGATATTTTTTTTTTTCGTTTTCCCCGAAGAATTTTTACTGGATTGTCTGAAAATTTCATGTCAATGATTGGAAATAAAATCAGCATTTTTATTGATAATAATGATTGGTCAAAATTGTACAGCATTTTAAACAATCAATTCACAACTTTTGCCTTTCCGAATCTGTTACAGATTGCAAAATTTATAGGTGCAAAGTCTGGTAAATACTGTAGACGCGTTAAATTATTTCAATCAGAGCGTAAAAAAATTTACTATGTAGCTGAGAAATTTGAGGGTTTTATTAGTGAAACATACTAGTTATTTTCTTGGTTAGTTAGTATTCTATTTCCTTGTATCTTAACTCCCTAAGTTGCCAACATTATTTACAGACTGGATGTTTGTTCTAAGTTTATGACACAGTCCTTTAAAAATTCACAATTCTATAATTCCGTCTGATCTTGAGGTTCACATTACAATCACAGTTCATTTAATTTGAGCAAAAAATTCATCCTAATACTTGCTCATTCGTTTATTTGATCAATTCCTTCCTGATGAACACAGTGTACTAGAAAGCAACTCATCCCTCGATTTACACGGTAGATACGTTCCTGCAAAAATTGTGGAAAACGAAACCGTGTAAATCGAGACAGCATTCATACATACAACAAACGATTGAAGTTCACGGTTAAAGTTTTGAAAAAGATGTGCTGGGTAACTTTTAATCGAACTTTTAAAAGAATGCGTTCACTAATATGACATTATTTTCATTCATAAATAACATAATGCAAAATAGTCAAATTAAAATCCAAATATGTTTTTAAGTGAAAATTTCATTTAAAAACCATATAAATTGAGTACCTTGCAAATCCAGGGATGAGAGTATATTAAAAGATTTGACAACAGCATGTGGTGTTATTTTCAATAAATTACACTGTATCTTTTGCAATAATGAAAGTTTTCTTTTAGAAATATCCTGTTGCTCAGTAAACAAGGATTGGCACCAAATCTGTATGCCACCTTCGAAAATGGATTGGCTTACAGGTTTCAACCTGGATGTACCTTGAATAAAGAAACCGTCCGTGATCCAGAGATTTATTCGCTAGTCGCTAGAAAAATGGCAAAACTACACAAAGTCAAAGTTGAGGGTGTCGATGAACCAAAAGCGTTTATCTGGAAAAAAAGTCGAGATTTTTTGAATTTAGTACCCGAGGAATTTACATTGCCAAAGACCCAAAAAAGGTAATTGCATATCTTATTTTTTTGCATTTCTAGTCAATCTCGAACCCAGAAATTTTGTTTTTGTCTCATTATTGCGATAACCTTTGTCACCTATTGATAAACAACAAATTATCTTACAACTAGATACAAAGAATTGGGGCTTCCGTCACAGTCAGAGTTAAACGAGGAAATCATAGAATTGCAAACGACCTTGGAAAAAGTGGAAACTCCTATTGTGTTCTGTCACAACGACTTGCTTTTAGGAAATGTCATTTTTACGCAAGAAGACAATGATGTCACCTTTATAGATTATGAATATGCCGCTTTCAATTATCAGCCTTACGACATAGCAAACCATTTTGCCGAATTTGTTGGTATAGATTTATTAGCAATAGATTACAAAATCGATTTTCCTTCCAAAGAGTTCCAAAAAGACTGGATCAGAATCTATTTGGAAGAATTCAATGACGGGAAGCCCACAGAGGAAGCAGTTGAAAATCTTTATGTAAATGTGATCAAGTTCGTTTTAGTTACACATCTGTTTTGGGGCATTTGGGCCTTAATTCAAGCTGAACATTCGACAATTGATTTTGATTATTTAAGGTGCGTATTGGGTGTAATGTTTTCGGTTTCTTTTTGTTGAATAAAGATTTTCTTTTAGATTTGCTCAGGTCCGTTTAAACGAATATTTTTCTAAGAAAAAGGAGTATTTGGCATTGA
This sequence comes from Hypothenemus hampei, assembly GCA_013372445.1. Classification (NCBI taxonomy): domain Eukaryota; kingdom Metazoa; phylum Arthropoda; class Insecta; order Coleoptera; family Curculionidae; genus Hypothenemus; species Hypothenemus hampei. The sequence continues at coordinate 170,031 of JABRWK010000076.1, forward strand.
AACCCGCTACGGAAAACGTAAACTCCTCATAGTGATAGAGAAACGTTGACTATAAATTTGTTTAATAATATTTGTGATGTACTCAGCATCAGCAGTTAATTGTTAATATTTTTAACTATTGAAATGACCGAATCTAATGAATTTTAAATATTTTACTTTGTTTTATTTGTTGTTATCTTATTTTGATGAAACCAGTTTCTTTACTGAAGGTAATATTTTAACACTACGAGCGGAACCGGTATTAGTACCCGTTTCATGGAGTGCTATCCATCAGCGGGACGTGTACTAGTACTCGTTTGAAAAGTTCATACATACATTGAAAACGGTGCAATGTTTTTAACTTAAGTATTTTTCAAACTGGTATTAATACTCGACCCGCTGATAGACAGCAATCCATGAATACTCGTTCCACTCATAGTGTGTTAATTTGAATTATATGGTGAATTTGTGAACAAAAGACTACTGTCACCTAAACGCTGACCATGTCATCCATGGGAAACGGTACTTATACTGCATTTGACAACTTTATTCGTAGATCTATCTTCTTTTCCGAAAGGCGGATCCTTTAAACATTGGTCACTAGGCGTCGTAAATTGTTCGAGTTGAAGGTCTAGAAGAAAATTAAAAAAATGAAGACAACATGTCAAAAATATTTAACTGAATCGGAAAAGAACGATAAATAATGTTGTTATAGTGAAAGATAGATTATAATAGCCCCTAAATATGTGATATTACAACTGATAGGTTAGCGAAAATCCAGGAACTGAGAAGAAATCGTTACTACGATTAGTACGAATGGGCATGGACACGAACATTGTTTTTTACATTTATTTTGCCACTTTAAAATATTAACAGTTTGCAGAGGGGTTTCTTCTGTTAAATCTTTCACAAGGCGATACCGCTGTGTACTTTTGACTGCCGCTTTTCAGCAACTCTTTCTGGAATTCCAAGGATTCCATAAAAAAATTAATGCATCACAATACCCTTACCGCTTTGGAGGTTTTCAAGAAAAAGCTTAAAGTAGGTATACACACTCTTTCCAATCCCTTATTTCTGAATTTCTTATTTTCTTTCGAATTTTCCTTTTTTCCACGGGAAACGCGATTGTTGCTTTTCGTTATCAATTTCCTAATACACTTCTCTATTTTACCATCAAATTGATGTTTTACAAACTTCTTCAATTCCAACTTTTTCTTAGACATTGTATTTAGGAATAAAGAAGGTACTTGAAATGTGAAAGAATCTTCTTTGAAGTCTGGGGACACGAGTTGTCTAATTTGGACACTGGTTAATCTTAGAATTAAATACATGATTATGAATTGATGCTGATTTTGATCTAGAATGTATACAACCTGTTTAAAATACTTCTTGAAGACGCCCCGTGGGTTTCCACTGAAAAAACAGAACGAGAAATTGTTTCTTGTTCAGCTTCAGATAATTGGTCTTCATCATCTGAGTCGTCTTCAGATTCATCATTGGTTTGTGACGCTTCATTTCTTATCTGAAAAATAGTAAATTGGGTTAAATAATTCCTTATAATTGACTTTCAGTTTTTACCTTTCACTTGTCTATTTAATTTAATTAAATTGAATTGATTTACACATACAAATTTATTTTTTATTACTTATTACAAAAAATACATATCTCTGGAAATTCTACTGTATTAACTGCCACAGGTACTTGAATTTTAACTGATTTACTTTCTCTACTTAGTCTAAGTTTTGGAAAAATAGGAAATTTCGAGCCCCCATTGTATTTCATAGCGATCTCATCAATTTTTCTACTTTGATTCCCGCCAATTAGACTACTCGCAATTTGTTTCTGATCGAGCTGCGTGATTTTTTGGCTGGGCAACAATTTGTGCCTCACCAAATATTTCTTTAAATCGATTACGTGTCTGGCACTTTCCGACCACCACTTTTTATATTGTGATGTAGTGAATCGCATATTTTCCCTTTCAAGTTGACACCTGGGGCAATGTTGTATGTTGTGTTTTATGTGAGAGAGAAATGTGTGAGTTGGAGCTGCAATTCGCTCAATCTAAAATTCGGTTTTATGCCATTTTCTTCGTAAATTAATAAAAAAATTATTTACTTCATTGTCTTTTAATTTCTTTCTTGAACGGAACTTTAGATCATTCTTGTCACGTTTTTTCTTCGAGGATTTGCTTGTTTTCGACTTTAACGTGTTTTGAGTGGTACTACTGCCAAACAGTCCACGATTTTCTGCCATTTGGATCATGTATTTGTCATCCAATCGAATTACTTCCTAAAAAATTTTATTTCCTTAAATGAAACCTGATTAATTTATTTGTCACCTTTCTTTGGATCAAAGACAAGAAACAACCTTCATTTTTCCAGTTAATTTGGGCATCTTCAGGTGTACCTAGACTGGGCAAACTTGGACTTGTAAATAAATCTGTATCAGGGACCTAGTAAAAATGATTTTTTTTAATTTTGCCGTAATTCTAGATATAATTTCCCACTTTGAAAAATTAAAATCTTATAATTTTAGAAAAATTGTGCTTTCTGCTTTCCACATAAAAGTCGCGTGATATGTATATGCTACGTGCATAATACCATTTGCTGCTGAACGACTTTTATGTGAAAGTCCACTAATCATCCGAATCCATCTAAATTTTTCATATCATATCCTCATAAACGTACCATGTCCAAAGTACATTCAAAATAAACCCAGACGAAGACAGTTTTATTTAGACCTCCAAAAAGAGGATTTAAAAAATTACGTAAAATTGCTTGGATGAATAATCAAAACCCCTGTATAAAGAAGGAATTATGAAGCCTCTAAATTTCCAATATGTAACGAAGACAGCAAAAAAAGTATCTAAGAAGTGTAACAAGAGCTTAAAAGGTAACATAAACCTTATTTAAGAAGGTCATAATAATACATGTTTGTGGTGCGTTACCTCAATTTCTTCAAGCATTTTTTCTCTCGTCTCAAAAATCACTTTACTCGAAGCTGAGTTGTAATAATTGTCCCCCGTATGACCATTTTCAATCGATTTTTCCTAAAAAATTAAAAATTTATAAGACTTCATTCATTTTAACTGTTTTCATCAATTGCACTTGAACCTCTTCTATGAAAACTTCAGGAATTGGAGTTTTTCCTGATAAAGCCGCATGTTGCAGTTTTGCCATTCTATTAATATCTTTAATGCTTCTATTAACCATCCCTTCATTTTCTGCATCCAATTCCGAATGCGTTTCATACACAACAAATTGAATCTAAAACTCAAATTAATCAAAATTGGGTTTCTTTTAAAAGAAAATCTTATATGTACTTGTGGTCTAGACATTGCAAAACGTAACGTTTTTCTTTGTTCCTCTAAAATAGCTATGACTCGATCTTGTGTTGCTTTCGTCTGTTCTGATTCTGTTAAAGTTTCTAACATGGAGAGATCACCACCTCTACTACAAACTAAATCTATAGGATCTGTAACTGCTGAATAACTATTGGGTGGAGTTGCAAAAATGGCCACCACTTCTTCCATATAAGGAGCATCTTGAGGAGAATCAATTAGACGATCAGAGAAGATTTTTATGTTTGTCACTCCCAGTTCGGTAAAATAGTGTTCATATTCAGGTTTTCTATTTGTTTTAGAATGAACTTTTGTTACCGATGTTGTTTTGAGCTTTTTACCTTTTTCCAGCACTGAATGCTATCAACTTATTAATTTTCTCATTTTGATTCAGTAAAATAGCTAAGTAGGCTGTAGTTCTAGGGGAATTAACGTGAGTCTGAATAACGCTCCCTGTCAGTCCCAAATCTAGAAGAACTTTTCCAAAAGTTGCTGCTCCACGGCAAAATGACTTGTCCTAAAATATCCAGAGTGGTATTTTTACAAGACATAACATAAATTATATTTACCTGAACGACTAAAAAGTGTTCTTTCACGAAATTACTTTTTGCAAGTTTGGCTCGCATCGAAGAATGAAATATTAAAATTTGAGGACAATGTTTGTCTATTTTAAAAGTGTTTTTCTCCAGTTTCTTTGTTTCACTTGCCAATTTTAATTGGAACGTTTTCTCGATTTCTCTAGTGAATTCCTGGAAATTGCTAAAAAAACTTTAAAATGCAGTTTGATACTCAATAAACAATTGATTATTTCATTTACTTGACTTTAATGGAATTCACCCAACAAGTCAATGGCGAATGGTTCGCTTGTTCGGTTACCTTTTTGTCTTTCAAGTGTGCAGGCAGGAGATCGTGCAACGATAAAGCACAATGCTTGATTCTGGATTAAAAAAATGTTCCTAATTATTCTAATAATAAAGAAATGTCTGACGGACCTTAATCGGGAAACTGCGGCGGCCAATCGTATTTTTTGTGACCATAAAGCGTTCTCCGCATACAACAAATTGACTGCGTCAAACAATTTCGATGCAATTGCGAAATTTTTTGTATCGCGTTTTTTAAAGTTTCTATGATACAAATCGTAAAACAGCAGCCATACGTGATAAACCGATTGTTCCAACTTGAAAAAACATATGTGTTAGGTGTAATAAGCTGTGTTTTCGATTAGATTAAATTAAAAATAAAACTTGTAATGGGGAAGTTTTAAATCCAATTGTTGTTTGGCTTCGTTGCATTGCATGTTTCGATGAATAACGCTCCAAGATAAACTGAAATGTCAAAAGTAATTTTCTAGAGGCAATAAAATTCCAGACATTTCAAATAAAGCTCGTTGATTTGCTCACGAAAATATTTTGGTTCGTTCCAAATGGACGTGCACTTCGGAGCGAAATTAAAAGGAAACATTCCGCAAGTCTTTTAAAACTATATACACTAAAATATACAGTGTGTTTGTGTTACGAACCTTTGGATGGATTTGAAAAAATGTCACATCGTTTAGAGCTTGTGCTAAAACGGTTTTATCTAAAACATATCAAATTAAACAGTAAAAAGTGATACTACTTGTACAGAGTGTCCCAATAACCTTACTCAAATTTATACAAAAATTATCGTCGACAATATTGCAACATCGCTTAACTCAATTTTGTTCATTATCGTACGTTAATGAACAAACGTACGTTAGCGTACGTTCTTGACCTATTATGGATAACCACGAAGAAGTGACAAGACGAAGCGAATATTTTTTTGCTTTGAGAAAACCAACTATTAATAACTATCCAGAGTGAGAGAGAGAATGTATGCAACTCTTTAAAACAGTCTTTAAAAGGTAAAACAGACCGAGAGAAAATTTACTTTCGATGAATAAGGTGTAGTGTTGTAGTCAGAAGGAAGAACGGGGACTGCGTTAGTATCCAAATTTACACCTCTAAAATTCACGGTCTGGAAAAGAGCAACTGTAAATCCAACAAATCCAATGGAGATAAAAATAGAATAACTTCTAAGATTGATCAAAAGTTTCTATTTGGAATAGTTAAAGCAATTAAACAGAAAGTCATTGGGGATTCAAAGATCTAGCTGTCAGATGTCGTTTGAGACTCTGTTTTTTTTAAATGATATATTGTTGAATTTAGGATGTCTTGCTGATTGCCTCACAACTACTAGAGTATAGAGTATCTTTTGTTGTGTGGCGTTGAAATATCGTATAACTGAAAACATCTTGTAACTACAAAATAAACAGTAAGCCTCCTCTAAAAAGTTGCTACACTATTGACGACGATGTTAACTCTTGATCAGGATATCATCAAATCATATTCCATTCAATTTATATTTTACTCATTGGAACACCCTGTAAAACCATTCACTCACATCTGAAAACATCATAAATCAAAGAATAAACGCGCCTCATCTCTTGTTCATCATCAAATTCCACCGCCAAAGGTGGCACACTTAGTAATCTTCCAGCCTTTGAAATATCTCCAACAGTCCAAGAGACGTCATTCGAATGTTTTTTCCCTTTTAATGTTTCAGGTATTTTCGACTCAATATCTTTAGATAAATTTTGAACTTTTGGACCGATGTTCCAGTCATGAAGTTTCACTGCTTTGGGTTCTTCGTCAATGATCATTCTGAAATTTTTAATTGAATAACTATAAATAATGGGAGTTACTTGAAAATTTCGGTGGCATTTGATGATTTTTGACATTAGTCAAAGTATTGGTCAATGCCAAAATTTCTTGTATATTACTATGGGTTAATCATTAACTCATCCTAAATTGTTTTTAACATGTATGAAACGAATGTTAGACCTGCTTCTGCTGTTGAAACATGTCGTAATCAAAAATTTGCTTGGTTGCTTTATATTATAAAAACTTTAAAAAGTATAAAACTCAGCCAGTTGTTTAGAGATTTTAATATGAAACGAAGACAAGCCAAACGCTGCGTAGTGAAACCTACATTAAAATTCGTCCTGGCCAAATTTACTGATGGTCATTTTAGACCAGCTTGTGTAATAGGGGAGAGTAGGAAACAACAAATATTCATAGTAAATTTCTATCACTGTCGAAAATCGATTTGTGTAAAATGTACAGATGTAATATTCAACCATGGAAATTTATTAAATGCCACAGTGTCATTTCTGCGACAAGACAAAGAATATAATGGAAAAGTGTATGGAAATAATTCTCCAGCAAACAAAGGATTTCCTACCATGTTTTTCATTAAACAAAATGAAAAATGGCACAAAGTACCATGCAAAATGATATTTTTAACTCGGAAACAATTACTCGAATTGAAATCAAATAAAGATCTACAATGCAGTAAACCATTATCATCATCATCATCATCATCGTCAAAAAAGTGTCCAATGGATGATGAAATGGATTTGATTAAAATGTCGGATTCAAGTTTCGACTTGTCTCTTCAAAAGGACAGCTTAGAAGATTTTGAAAATGAAATTGATATGTCTTAAATGTTAACGTGAAGTAAAAATATTTGTAGATGTGTGTTTTGAACACTTACTTGAATTTGGAAAGTTTTTCGATTAGCACCGATGTCATTGTGGAGAGTGCAATTGAAAAACTGGTTTTAACAGTCCGCATAAAGAGCGGCTAAATTTATCTTTAAAGAGAAAATTACGACATGCAACCCCAATTAAAAATGGCACGTAACGTATTTGTTATAATGAGCCTGCATGATTGGGGCTCAAGCCAAAATAGTTACCGCAAGAATTTCAACTTACTCGTTGTTTAATTCTCCATCTCTCAAACGTTGTTTGTCCACCAATTTATAATAAATTTTCGTTTTCCATGTAACATCACTAGGCAATATAAGATCAAAGGTGTCATCGTCGAACATATCTTCACTTTCATCCAAGACATAGCGTTTTAACAACTGGAAAAGAAGCAGTTTTTTTTTGTATTTAATTTATTGTTGTATCGTTTGAAGGTGATTTCGTGCAGTGCCTTATCGTACCGCGATCATAAATCAAAACAAAGGAAATTAATATTAAAGAAAAAATACATATAAATAAAGATTCGATATTTACCGTAGTCCATAGGGTAGCGAAAATATTTCCGTGACCTAAAGAGCTGAAATTTTCCCAGAACTGATAGTCTGATGATCCCGTAGCTATTGGATCAATTTTTATATTTTCCATTATTCTTGAAAATTGATCTTTTATTTGTTTTCTCTAATAAATCAAACTGATTCTCTCTAGGATAACTCTAAAGCTCTTTTTCTAAGTTCGAACCACTGAAAAAAGATCTAACTTATAACGACGATCTTTAGGTTTCTTAATTTCCGCTGTATCAAAGTCTTGGACCCTAACATACGTCCGTGGTGTTAGATAGTCAGTGATCCACACCAATGAGATACCTTAAGAGGATGTACAAACATGATTTTTTTTGTTATACTGGCCAGTTGAACTAAATGGGCAACTGATTATATGAAGACTGACAAGATTTATAAAGGCATCTCAAAAAATGTGAATCTGTATTTATCGTAAAACTTCAAAAATGAGAAAAAAGGAACATTACCTGTTGTATAAACCTCAAAGACACTTTATTTTGAGGAACGTAATTTAATAAAGTTGATTTTTAATATCTCGTCTTTCTTCTCTTTATGATAACTTTTATATGATGTTCTTTAAACTCCGGTAACACAACATTAAGAGATTAGCTTATTTTTGATAAAATATAAAAGAGTAAACCTTCATTAATCATTTAAAAGCAGGCAATTACATTAACGGATATGAAAAAACACTTTTTCAATCGCGGGCAACTAAACCTTTCTAATTAACCCTTTTGACGACCTTTTCCACTATACAGCCAGCAATTTGATTTCCTGATTGCATTCTTTGATATCCATGGGTAAATTTAGTAAATTGGATTCCTGTAACCACAGCTAAACTTGTAGAAAAATTAAGAATAACAAATATTGTTAGTTCACCTGAATAAATAATTTTTTAAAGAAAATATAGGAATAAAAGACTAAAATGTAACTTAGAGCACTTAAAAGCAACTATTTATAAAAATAAGGGTGAATGTCGAAGACGACACCATTTAAAGTGTCACGAATGGGCCTTCTTTACATATTGTCGTTCCCAATAGGATGATTGAATATAACACGCTCGCAATAAGGTTGGCATAGGAATATTTTAGTCCAGTAAATTTACGGTTTTTTATAAATTTATTGAAAATATCACATGACAGTTAATACTTTAACAACAAAGAAAAAAATTAAAATCTTCATCCAGCTCTAACAGTTCTCAAATGTCCACGGTCTAGTTTCTTTTGAGCATAGCCTAGCGATTGTCCCATCCAAACTTTTTGTCCATGAGCAATATTAAACTTAAAATTAATTGGCGCTTCGAAAATTATTACTATCGTCGATCCCATGCGGAACTCTCCAACCAACTCGCCTTTCTGAAGATTTATAGCGTTTCCTAAGCAAATTTCCTTAAATTTGTGTGTTTTACTTTTTCTATTTGTTTGAAGAGTCTTATCGAAGTAAACTTTAATTGATCCAACATTGGTAGCGCCTATGATATCAAACATTTATTATTTTAATTTTTTTCACTTCGTACTCTTCTTACCGACAGCACTGTACGAAAAGAATCCATGCTGCCATTCACCCAAATAAACAGCTCTTTCATTTAATACGAATAACCCGGGAACCCATTTGGCAATTCGAGGATTAACCGAGAGTAATTCACCGGAAAAATGACGTCTATGAGTTGGTTTCCAATCGGCTGGTGAATGAAACCTAAAATCATCAACAAATTATTAAATCATTCTTTTCATACACCAAGAAATTAGACAAAATTAAACCTTTCTATGTAAAAGAGCATTTCACTTGGTAGCTCTCACATCGGCTTAAAGGAATACGATCTCTCTTGTAATGCCCTTTTGCAATTTTTCATCGTCATCTGAAATTTGCAAACGTTACCTACTGGAGGTCTGACTAGACCAAAGCGTATGCTACACAAGCAATTGGCAAAAAATGTATTTTCCCAGAAAAAAATACGAGAATATAGGTGAAGAGGAAAAATTACCTGTGATAATCTCCTGGTGCCAAATAGATTACGCATTGATACAGTGTATTGCCTTCGTGAGGTTTGCGTAGTAAATGCTCATGAATGTCTTTATTATTATTAATATTAATAGTATTTTGGTCCAATTTTTCTCCTAAAAAGTCTTTCACATAGTAAGTCACTCCTTTCACCTGTTAAGACGAAAAAATATTACTTGATTGTGTAAAATAGTACAATTTTGTAATTTTTTCATATATATTTGTATAAAATCAAAAAGAAAACAATATAAATAGCATAGCTAAGAAAGTTTTATTAAATGTAAAAGGTTGACACATAAGTTATAGCAGATTTCAACTTTCAACCTCAAGTATCTAGAGTATACATACACCAAAATTTCTAAATTAACTAGAAAAAAATTTAATTTTTAAAAGTAACAAATTCTATCATCTTCTTTCCTTCAACTATTGCATCCTAGATGAAATGGTAATTTATTAATATGGATTAGAGAACTTACCTGTTCGACTTGTCCGTTATTAACTGTTCCAACACTCAATACAGTACCGTCACACGGCGAAACCAACGGATTATCCTTATCAATAATTCGTACTCCTTCTTTTAAGGGCCTTGCGAAAAAATCAGCCAAACTAGGATAATGCTTTAAGTCCCCATGTAGGGCCTCGTCAAGATTCACGCCAAAAGCCTTGGCATACGTTTCATATACAAGTGGTCTTGCAAATTCCGGCAATTTCTTGTCTATTTACAAAAAAAACACAATAACAATAGGTTCAATTTAAATGAAGAATTATGTCTCAATTGAGGCCATTGAAAGAGTTTAGATAAATACAATAATAATTTTATGCCTTACCAGCTAAATAACCCCAACAACGGCTTATACTTCTCAAGGGCAAAAAGCAATAGCAATTAATCTCCCATTGATTCGCCACAGTGCCTTCTCTTATTTTTCTTCTGTAGACACGCCATTGCATTACTGCTATAAGGCACACTCCGGTAATGGAACGGATCGCTTCAAAACTTTTTCCCATTCTGTCCAATCTAAATAATAAATGAGAATTAAAAAATAAAATAGGAAAAATATACGGATATTTAAAATTCTGATATGACAAAGAAAAATAAAAAAAAAACTTCTAACCTGTTATAACGAAAAAAATTAAATTCAAGTAATAGTCTTGATTAAAAACTTCTTGCTTGGTCTGGTCCATAGTGATCGTTGTGCATTCAAATTAAAAGAAACGTTATGTGACTCTTTAAGTCTTTATATACGGATGCTATTGTTATCAAGTTCACGACCTCAGTACGTTTATCACCCGGCAGTGGGAGACCTGACCGTTTGACGACAAAAATGTGTGAAAAAAATTTAGACAAATATTAAATTAATACGAGTATCTGAATGTTTACTCTAAATCTCATAAATTATTCGGTACAGATTGATAGCGAATTTGTTTTCCTTTGTTCTTAAATCTCCATTAAAATATTTATTAACACTGGTCCTTTTGATTATAATCAGGCTTATATGTGTTTGTCTTTTTCATATAACAATTTTTACAATAACGTCATCTCTCCCACGACTTACCATGAGACCTTTGTTTATTATTATTTGTGGACAATTGTCTGGTAGACTCCCGAGAAGCACAGGAGGTCCTGACCTTCTGGTACCCAGATAACCAAAATTGTGCCTCGTGCTTTACCGACTTTGATATTCTAGAAAATAATCTGTTGTTATGGTTAAATGTGACGTTGAATATATTATCAAATTTACTAGAATTATATCTTAATAAATTTTTTTTTTTGGATTTAAAAAATCCTCAATTACTAGACATTCTACTGGTTATTCCAAGATATTAATGAACAATTTATTGAACTTGGACTTTTAATTGGGTTGACTATCGTCGTCATATCAAGAATTTTAGTGTTCTTTTCTCATTAACAAACAAAAATAACTAAATCATGCCTGTAATTGGTGAACAATCTATCGACTACGAAAAGGAAAAACAAAAGAACATTCGATCTTTGGTAGCAAATGAAAAACGTTTGCTACTAAAGATCGAATATGTCTTTGAAAACAAAAGTTTTTCTTTTGATTGAAAGGCTAATCAAGGATTTTCATTAAGCACGCAGCAAAAATATTTGGAATTTTTATGGAAACGTATTCTATAAAAATTGCAAACATTTTTTTTAATATCTACAAGTAAATACATGGTTTTATAAGTTACTCAAATTTAAAGACCACACGAATGCGATAGCACAGGTAAAAAATATATAGGCAAATTCATATGTATAAGTTTGCGTGCATGTTAGAGGTTCAAGGCAGAGGAAGTGAGTGTTCTCCATTTGTCAAAAATTTTGCTGAATGATTAGAAGATTTTAGATTTTTTTTAATGTAAAGTCTCTTTTCAATATTTTTAAAATTAATGATGATGAGAAAAAATTATCAATTACAATTTTCTCGCAACATAGTCCTTACATTTATATTCAAATCTGCAGCAATTCGCTAAATTACTTTCTACATTACTTCTCAAACAGTTTGTAGAGGCAAAAGGGTTCCATTATTATCCCATTCAGTTTCAAAATATTTAATTAAAACATATAACCATTTATTTGCATTGGCTGCTTGGAGGCTTGGGTATTTTTAAAAAATGCCCGTATTTAGATCAGATTTTTGTTCTTGAAAGAACATAAAATACAATTAAGTCGGCATTGCCAATATTGTAAAGATTGACAGTTAAGTTTTTAATAATTAACTACGATAACGTTTACGTCGCATTCAATTAAAACTTAAAATTTGTATAATTCTGTATTAAATATAAATCGAAATATTTAACTCGCTAAGGCACGATGGGATTAAAAGGGACCAACTTTTTTTGATACGGAAATATGCATAATGGGTCCTTTTTTATACTGCCCTAAAATATTTTCTTAATGTATATGTTTACTGTTGAAATAGTTTTATTCAATTTAAAATAAACAAAAATTCTATGCAACATGGGTTTTTTTGTTTTCTAAAATTCCTTGCCTCAAAGAGTTAAAGAAATGTACTATTTTACCACAACATTATTGGTAAACAACAAATAGGTTCAATTCAATAAAATTTCCCAATACAAAAATATATTCGATCATATTATACCGAGTATTGAGCTCATTATTAACGTAGGCGGAATTTTATAAACATTGTCATTATTTTCCTACTTTCTTTCATTTAACTACGTAATTTGATGGCTCGCAAACTTATACGAATTTGTCTATATGCACTTTTAGATTTCTTAGGCAACATTAAAAAAGAAGCGGGATATGACAAGGAGTTACAATACCAGTTAAATGCCATCACATAAAAACTAGATATCATGCAAGAGCAAATTCAGCTTGCCTAAAAAGAGACGATCCACGTTTGGCTTTATAAGTACACAAGCAAAAAAGTATACAGAATAATGAAAAGACCTTGTGTAAAAATAGAGTGTTGATCATTTAAATGGAATAACCATGACAGATGTAAACAATGGACGTTTAATTATTAAAAGTCTACTAGATCTACAAGAAACATTGGATGCGTTTTATATTAAACGACATAACATGCAGATATTTTCGTAAAACTAATAATATAAACAGCATAAAATATGCATGAGGGATGCGTGCTTATCTCATCACGGCTAAATTGAAAGAGGCCAATTTGAATAAACTGTAACTGGATTAGATCTATACACCCTTACACTAAGTATATTTATTTTAATTTTTCAAATAAATGACGTCAATTAGCCTTAAATAAACCTCATTGTAGACCATGCAAACGCAACAAAATTAAAGACGTATTCATGCATATACTGCAAAATGCATATTCAATAGTAATCCTACTGAGAGCTCTGTATATAATTTTTGTTTTCTTTATTATAAAATTTAAAGCTAAAATAACAAATAAAAATTCGTCGTACTTACAATTTGCTTCGAAACATTTTTCTCCTTATAATATGTCCTCTTTTCCAATAAATCGAAATAAGGTTAAAAAACTACTAATTTATTATTAACTTTGATAGATCTTTGACAATATATTAATCCTCATTAAATAAAAATTTAATAACTTTACCAACCTCTTCAGTCTTAAAGTATTATTCAAATTGTAGTCCATCTATTACTTAAAATTTTATCAAATCAAGAATATATCATCTTTTTTTTTGAAAAAAATCTCATATTTACAACGTGACGGTTATCTTATAGGTTATTTAGTTAAGGAATCTTCTTTTCTATTGGAAGGTAAATGGAAAATATTTAAAAAAGAGTGGAAAGTGATTTTTTTTTAGAACATAACCACAAATTAAAAATAAACAAATTCTAGTAAATAAAATGTTAAATAATGTAATTCAAATGTGAAATAATGCTAATTCACCTTAATAAATTATGGCTTCTAATTCTAACAATGCCATTGCTGGACCGTCCGGGAAAAGTTTTGGTAATATATATTGTTAATATATTAATAAAAGTAAAATAATATTCAATATTTACAATTTAAGGTAGTAAATTTCATAACATGATCAATAATCCAAGGAATAACTTCCCCAAAGCCCTGCGAAGAGATATTAGTAAAGGTATTTTAAACAATTACCTATTAATGAAAATAATTTCATTCCAATTATAAAATTCACATACATAGGTTCCTCAAGTGGCCTGGGTTCTTTTGAAGAAGACAATTTTGATTCAGTGATTGAAACTTCACAAGATTCTTTTACAATTCAAAATAAAAAAAAGATTATACTTTCACATGAACGCACTAGTAGTCCATACCATTACAAAAAGAAACTTAAACTGGAATCTTCTATTTCCAAATATGGTGAATCCAATAAAAAGTCCACATCTCCTTTAGAAGACACGTTAAACAGTTTAGATTTAGATATATCTGCAATAATTGAAGAAAATTTACCGAAGAAACCAGCAGGACGACAACAATTAGATGCCTTTGCAAAATATTTGGATACTCAGTCAAATAATGAAGGATGCTTACCTCATAAGGAACCAGATTATGATTTTTCTCAATCGTTTAATACACAGATAATAAATCAATTGGATGAAGCAATAGAAGAATCCAAGTCCTTAATTGAAGATGAAGGCGAAGGAGTTCCAATATTGAAATCTTTTTCTCATAAGTTGTCTGTTTTAAAAGAGAAACACGAAAATACCAATATTAGTAAAAAGCTTTCGTTACATACGGATAATTCTGTTTTTCACGTGTGCAAAAGAGATGTTGACTTACTATTTGAACAAATTGAACAATCAATTTGTGAAATGGGTATGGAAAGTAAAAGCGGAACCATCCCTGATGAGATTTTAGATGTCATTTTTACCGATGATGCTTTAAAAACCAATATAGAAATTGATGAAAATAAAATTCAAGAAGAACTGNGTGTGATAATCAAATAGCCAGGATCAATTGGCAATATTCCGATGAAAATGACTTTTTAACGGACGCTAAAAAGTTGATTTCAAGGTAAGAGTTTTAAACAGTACAAAGACGATTGAATGTTCACTGTATAATTCCTTTCCTCTAGTATTCAGAATCTGTAGCCAAAGCAGATCCTGACATGTTAGGAGGATTAGTTTTGCAAGTGATACCTCAAGATTCCTGTTTAGTGTTTTGTCATTCAAAAAACAATTGTGAAAACGTCGTACTTTTATTATGCAAATTGACAAAACCGTATGTAAAAAAGCAATTATTTTATTATATAGAATATAAAATAAATTTTCCTTAGAAACCTAAAAGAACATAGAAAAGATGAAAAAATAAAGCTCATGCAAGCTTTAGAGGAAGAGACTGGTGAATTGTGCCAAATTTTAAGAGCGTCTATACCTTTTGGAATTGCCTATCATCATTCGGGTGAGTTAACAAGCTACAAGTAACAAAGAAAAATGTAAGTTCCAATAGGCCTAACAAGTGATGAGCGCCGTCTTCTTGAAGACGCATTTAGATCAGGTATAATATCAGTAATTTGCTGCACCTCTACTTTGGCAGCTGGGGTTAACTTACCAGCAAAAAGGGTTGTTTTAAGATCTCCATATATAGGAAAAGACTTTATAAGTCTATCAAAATACAAACAAATGGTTGGCAGAGCAGGACGAACGGGTTTAGGAGAAATAGGAGAAAGCATTATTATCAGTTCTAATGTGGATTTACCTAAATTAAAAGCACTTTTAATGAGTCCAATGAATCAAGCATTATCGAATTTACATGAGGATAATGGAAGGGGCTTAAGGTATTTTAATTAGATTAATCAATAGAATCGGAAATGATTTTTGACATTTCAAGGCATTTGCTTCTTAGTTGTATAAGCCTGGGAATAGCGAATACTCGAATTCAATTACAAAAAGTATCAGAAATGACCTTAATGGCAGTTCAAATGGATCGATTAAATGTGAATATTAAGAAATTAACTGATAACGTTATAAAGCAGTTGTTTAAAATGGGTGCTTTACAAGAAAGTACTGATAAAGTAAATGAGAGGAGCATTGAGTCTCAATGTAATGTTACAGTAAAATTGGATACATCCATAGCTAATACTTCTACGGTTCGTGTATCTTCTATAACGCGAATATATATGTAGAGTAATATTAATTTCATTTTTTTTCAGGTCAATTTGGAAACTCCAAGTAAATCGAAGAGAACATTAGTACTAAAAAATAACACTAAATTGATAATTAGTAGTTTGGGATCAGCTGCAATTAAAGGTAGTACTCATCTCTGTGTAGTTTTATTGAAAATAATTGTTTATATGTAAAGGTGGATTAGACCTGGTTAGAGCACATGAATTATACGATGATCTATATGAAGCTCAGAAAAGTTTGGTGTTGTTAAATTGTCTACATTTATTATATCTGGTAACACCTTATGATACGTCTGAACAAATTAAGCCAAATATACAAATTTATCATGAAGTGGTAAGAATAAATGAGTTACTTCAAAATTTCCTATCTTTAACGATATTATTCGATTAAAACTGGAAACTTTCGTAGTAATCCATGTACAATTGCGAAGTATATTCAAATTTAAACCGGAAGTAATTACTGTTTGTTCTTTGAACAATCCAGATATAATTATTCAGTCTAGTATCAGTGATAATGAAAAATGTTCTACCAAAAAATGAAATTCCGGATTAAATTTAAATAGGTCTCAAACATATATTGTCTTTAGAAATTTAAGACGAAATATTTTAGCTCACCAAGTTAGATAAACATGAATTACAAACTGCAAGAATTCTAGGCTTTAAGGAGGCTGCAATTATTAAAATGACCACAGGACAAATTTCGAAAGTAAGTATTAACGTATGCATCTTTTTACAAAATTTGACTCATAATTTTAGACAATACCAGAAAAAATCCTCAATAGGTTTTACGTAACTTTAATGCTCTACGATCTTTGGAAGGAAATGCCAGTGTTTGAGGTGTCCAACAAATATCAAGTAATTTTTATTACTTTCATAATTTACCCATAATAAATATCATAATCCAATAGATTAATAGAGGAATCGTTCAGAATTTAATGGTAAATGCAGCCACTTTTGCATCAAATGTAGTCAATTTTTGCGAAGAGTTGAACGATTTTTGGGCTTTTTCACACTTACTTAAAGGAATGAGCCAGCGACTATCCCATTGTTGTATAAAAGAGTTGGTACCTCTCATGGAATTGCCATCAGTGAAACAGGTTTATTAACATTTAAAATTTGAATATATTCATTAATAAAGAATCAATATTTTAAGAACCGCGCTAAGCAACTTTACAATGCTGGTTATAAGAATCTCCAAAGTATAGCCAAGGCAAACGTGAATGATTTGATAGAAAATATTGAGTTTATGTCCAGAAAAACTGCTAGTCAATTAATAGCAGCTTCTAAGGTAAAGTAAGGTTTTGTGTTTTAGTAATAGTATTGTTTAAACATTTATGTAGATGTTATTGTTGGAAAAAGTGGAAAATCTTCGCGAAGAGGCTGAAGATGTTCTTCATGGCATTGAAGAAGTTAAATCATCATCACATACCCCAGGTTATCCCTCTAAATGATTTCTTAAAAGGGTATGGATTTTCATGTTAATATGTTAATATAATTTTTTTCACGTTAAAACTAGTCCTGTAAAAAAATTGTTATACATATATTTACTTTTTCAATTTTTTTATCTTTTTTTATAAATACAAGGTTGTAGGGTAATTTCTAACATTTTTTCTTAACCGCTACATTACCCGTTTTTTAAAGTCAATAAAATAGAATAAATTATGTGACAAGTCCATCCAGGATTTCGAAAATCCATATGTTTCACATTTCTTTACAAAGTCATTTACATCGTCGAAACGGCTCTCGACTTCAGCAATTTTTAATATACCCCTAAAATATATAATTTCATAATAACGAAATATGATAACAGAAAATTTGAAACATTTACCCAACTTTAAGAACTCGATTTGCTTCCAAGATATAATCTTTAAGATTAGTGCCCATGAGTGATAAGCAAAAAACTGCAACATCTACTGAAGCGTCTTTCAGAGGTACGTGAGCCATATCGCAAGCGGTGACTCTATCGTTTGCCGCTATTAAATCGAAAGAATGAACTGTATGTTGAACTGTTTTAGCCAAATTTGCGTCTCCACAACCAAAGTCGACAATTACAATTGGTTTTTTTCTGAAACATAAATAGCATTTACATTAAAATAATGCTAAAAGTAATGAAGGAAGAACTTACATTTTCTTAATAGATTTTATTATAATATCTAGAGGGTTCAATGGCCACTTTGTCACTTGCAATTTATATCCTTCATGATAAGCTTTGTACGCTTCTGGATCTTTTGTAAATAGTTTTTGAGCATCTTTTCCCGTTGTGCTATAAATCTGTTCATTTAAATACCTAAATCTGGCAGCTTTTAATTTTTTCATCATTCGTTCTCTTAACGGTAAATCCTTTTCTTTTTTTGACGATTCTATTTGGGTTTGTGGCTGGGTTTCTTCAATACGCTTTTGCAATTGTAGTCTTTTCTTAGTAAAATTTTCCAACTCGTGCAATTTTTCTTTAACAGTCTTTTCATGTTTTATTGTTTGGAAATTACTATTAACTAAATCATTTGTTTCTTTCACAATTTTCTTTTTTTTACTTGATTTATTAATACAATTGTATAATTTATCAAACTTTTTTTCTTTTCTTTTTTCAATTTTCAACTTTTTAGTTGTAGATTTTATATGTTCATTTTCAGTACGTTTTCGTTTCAAACTTTTTTTTTCTATCAGTGTTGATTTGTATGGATTTCGTAGAAATATTTAAAGGTACTTTATCATCTCTTTTATGTTCACCTTTATTTTTCTTTTTCATTGTTCTAATTATGCTGTTTTTGCCATTTAACAATTTCATCGTTGTTTCTGATCGATGTTTTTCATTGTTAATGTTTTTCAACTTTTCAGTAAACTTTTTAATACGCTTTTGATTTTTTATTTTCTTTTTTGAGGTATTCTTTTTCATTTTACCAATCTGGAAAAAAATATATAGGTAATTTAACTAATAATCGAATTTGTAATTTATTTATTTTTTATAATAACACACTAATCAATCTTTTAACAGATTCCTTTGGTTCAAGAAGTGTAGGTTTTTCTGCCCCCTGTTTGTGTTTCTCTATGTAATCCATTTGCTTTTGTTTGAACATGTTCAAGGGATATTCAAATTGTTTATAAAATTTTAACACTTCACGCACATCTTCAATATCATTTTGAGCGATAGTTTTGAGAAATTCAGTTAATTCCACCAGAGTGTCATCGTTATCGTTGCCAGTCCATCT
This sequence comes from Hypothenemus hampei, assembly GCA_013372445.1. NCBI lineage: Eukaryota > Metazoa > Arthropoda > Insecta > Coleoptera > Curculionidae > Hypothenemus > Hypothenemus hampei. The sequence goes on from JABRWK010000076.1 coordinate 189,240, forward strand.
TTTAATAGCAAATAAATTGTCAGAATGAAATTTTACCGCTTCATTGTTCCAATCCACTACAATAACTTTGCTTAGGTCTCGATTGATTCTTTCCAAATTTTTAATGTGTTGTCCGTCAAAAAAATGAGTTGAATCACGAACCAATTTGTAAGAAATTAGGCCGCGTTTGTCCAGGGCGTCTAAAACTGGAAATATGGTCATTCCAGGTTCAGCAGTGAATACAACAATTTCATATAATCCAGCTAAATTTTCAAGTAAATAATCAACTCCGGGACGTTTCTTGAATCTCCAACCGGTTTGGTAAGTCCAGTCAGGATGAGCAAGAACATCAGTGAATTCCAAAATTAAGGTATAGGGGGGTTGATAATAGGGGTACTTTAAAGGGTCTGGTAACAGTTTATCTCTCGAAGGTTCTTGAATGAGTATAGCAAACTGTTCGACTTTTTTTAAACTTCTCAAAATATATTGCTTCCATAAAGGTAATTCTGAATATTCATCAACTATGATTTGACCACTGTCATCTACTTTTGGGCCTCCAAACGCGAATAGGATATAGGACGCTACTGTCGCAAAGGAACCACCCAAAAATAATAGTGTGTATTTCATATTCTTAATCTGTTTTTTATCGTTTTCTTGACTGGATTCCTGATCTCCGGTTACATTGAACAACTTCTGTTGAAAGTGTTTTTCCACATTTGTAATAGACGAAGAGGTTTTACTTTCGGACAAGTAAGAGCGAAACATTAAATAATTAGGAGCAGCAATGATACAACAATTGATGTCAAGTTTTCTATGAAAATTTGCAATGCGTCTTCCAATTATTTTCCACATTATGAGAAGTATGAATTTTTGAAAAATTCAATAATGAAATTATGGACATGAATTTTATAGTAAACGTCACTTACGACAGCATTTGACAATGTTGTGCAATGAATGAACTTTTTTGTTGATAGTCATATTAAATAATGTACAAGGGTTGCTCATTGCATCAGATCTTTGGAAAAATCAAATATTTTGCAACACCAATGATGAATAACTAGGAGTTTTAATCACTACTCATGTATCCAGTTTCTTTCGTTTTTATATATCATTGTGTTGTTAAACATGGTATCTTTTAAATGGCTTTGTTTATGTAGTGTCATCGGTATCCAAAAGGAAAGAAAAAACAACAAGAATTCTATGAACAGTTACAATAGTAAATATGGACTTCAATTAAACAATTCTCTTATACAGGTATGCACATAAATCAAATATGTATAGGTACCTTGCTGAAAGTTGCACACAATTTTTCACCGACATCCGTTACCTCCCAATCACTTGCACCTGATATTTTAAATAAAGACATGGCATTAATTTTATGTGGTCTTTATATTATCGCAAAGTTAACAAGAAAGAAAATAAACACTGAATGTTTAATCGAAATCAAAATATTAAAATTTTCACTTTGAAAATACTTTAAACTAAAAAAAGGTTATGTCTTGAGATCATCTTCAAAAAGTCCATTGGCATATTATCATAATAAAATATTTGGAGAAAATTTAAATTATAAAAGAAGAAGATAGTTTTATTGTCTTTAACAGTATTGCCAATCTGTGAGGAATATCTCATAAATTTTCTAAAAAATGAAAATATAAATGAATTTCTAGACTTTAATGCTCAACATTCAATGTAAGTAATTGAAAATATGTATTATGCAATTATGTTAATATATATACAGGGGGCTTGAGAATTATGGGATCAAACTGTTAGAGATTATTTAGTGCAATAATGGAAGACATTTGAGTATAAAAACTTATGTTCGAAAATTCCTCCCTAAGGGGACATGGTGCTATGGCCTTATGACGCTTTAAGACAGTTATCTACAAAAATGTGTTTTTTTGAGTTTTCTTGCATTTTATTTGAGTTTTTTTATACATAATAACATACAGTTATTGTTCAAAATGGAATAAAATGCACTAAAATTCGATAAAACACATTTTTGCGCATAACTGTCTTAAAGCGTTATAGCACCATTTTCTGAGGTGGGTTTGTATACTCAATTGTCTTTTTTCATTGCGTTGAATAATCTCTGACAGTTTGATCCCATAATTCTGAGACACCCTGTATTTTAAGTTTGTTATGAAAAAAATAATACTCAACAAATATACTAAACTGTTGAAAATGTGGTAGAATTATCACATTAGTCACCAATTAAGATCGGCAAACATCCAATCTTCTGGTTATTGATTGTTGAACTCTTTTAAAAATACCAAAACTGTTTCTTTCAGACGACGTACTACATTTTCGCGCCAGATCCAAATCTTTATTTTTGGAGACATCCTATAACTTAAATGAGTCAAATTAGCACTATTGCACTGTACTTGGCAACACTAAGCAAATGTTGCTTGGGATTTTTTGTAAGGTGCCTATGGAAATTTGTCCTTTGAAGATTACCCTCATATTTCAAATTAAAGCGAAATGATGAACAACATTGGTTGGTCAAAATGAAACATAACAAATGCAAGAAAATTTTGAAACACGAATAATGATTTAACATCATCATCTTTAGATCAATGTGAACTATTGTTGGTACTTTCATTTTCACCTTTCTACAGTTATTTTAACAAATCAAATTTTCTCATCATCTTATTTTCGTAATATTATAGTAACGATTTAGAGTTTCCATGTGTTAATCTTGCACCGGTCGAATAACGAAAATAAATGTTCGTTGAGACCACTTGACATCAACCGGCGGCTAATTTCAACCCAATCAATTAAACACGTGAAGGTTGCCTTTTCCGTAAGCCTCCAGACCGCCTTAGTGGTTTTCCTTGTACGATGACATTTGATATCATCCTACTATACGGGCACTCGGTCATGTTCCGTCGGCAAGCCGCTTCTGGTTTTTATCCTTTTAGATGTATGTGATTCCCACATTTCCGTAATATTTCTTTATATTATGTAGACGTTAAGATCTTTTTTTTCTTGATTTTATTCATATGAAAATTTTATAACTACAAATTTATGAGTATTTCATGCATCCACCTTTTATATTAATAAAAAATGATAGATACTTAAATGGTGAGTACTGGATTGTTCACATTTGTCATTCAGCAGTTGCAGAAGCTTTTTGCCAAAAATATCCAGAAGTAGCACTTTGAAAATTAAGTTTTAATGAGCATTTTAAATCTTGAAATGCGGGAATGATTTTTAAAATTTCTTGCATCCGTAAATATCGGTTTGCTAGTTGTCAAAATTTCAACACGTATATACATAAATTAAATATGTAAAGAGGTCAGCAAGGCAATGAATGCCGCTCTTGTAAGTTTCACCATTTTTTAACTTGTATTGCAAATTTCATCCTCTATGCAATTATTATTTTTCCGCCCTAGTCATGCAATTATAACATTTACACAAAGGCAGTTCTTTTTGATCGCTTTAAATTTTTTAAAACGTACAACAGTTGTGAATACATATGTATTTTCGAAACTCTCAAAAATTGAAACACACTTTTTCATACTGTAATGTATAATAAATGAACAACGGTAATTTAGTATGCATAATGATATCGGAATAGCCACTTCATGACATCGTCGTTCCGGATATGTACGTCCGAAATGTTTGCGAACGTCAACCCTCTCTCTGAGCGGAAAATTACTTTAATTATTAATGACTTTTCCGAATATTTCAGGCATTACCATTACGAAGGTCCTGAAAGAGCCTCTCTCTTACGCTCTTGCAACCTACGTGAATGCTGTTGTGACCCCCACTCGTGTTCTATATTCGAATATCATGTGAATGACTATTAGTGAAATGACTAAGCAAGATTTCATCACATTTTATCCTAAAATGTAAATTTACGTCAAAAACCAGAAATTATGTGTATAATTTTCGATATAATTAACTTCTTTCATTGTTTTCAATGTGCTTGGATATCTGAGAGAGAAAAATCTCTTGGTCATGTGTACAGTCAATCGTGCATTCTTTGAATCGTTACTACGTCATTACTCTGAAATTTTGTGGCACCTAATTCCTCGTTAACTGGACTAAAGACGTGAAAATCGTTTGGAGCAAGATCAGTTGAATAAAGGGGATATATGATGACAGTCTTTTAGAAGTTTTTATTATGTGGCTTTAGTAACCATAACCCATTTAGTACGTACCTAAGCTTCCAAAACTCTTATTGCATCCCATAAAAGTATGCGAAATTTTTTGAGTTTCGGTAAAGTATAACGACGTCATTCTTTGCTTGCTTTTTTTTCCTGCTGTTTGGAGCTAGACAAGTGGTTGTCAGCGAAAATTTTAATGTATCGAAAAGTGTGCTGTCACGGTCATTCCGATCAGACTGGAAGTGTTGCGGAACGTTTAATAAAGCAGAAAAGAAAACGCAGAGTTACCATACTGGTTCAGAATGTCAGGATAAAATGATATCTGATACTTAATTAATTTCATGATAACCTGGCAACTTTATATATTCTAGGTAAGATTGAAATGAGTTCGTCAATTGAGATACACAGTGGAACATATCTACAATAAACACACCTCAATTAACCATTCCTCATTGTGTTTAGAGGCAATAAAAATATGAAAAGGTGTTTTATACAAAAACGCTGTATAAAAAGAAACAATAGGGGAAGCGAACAAAGCTCACATCAACACTATGAGGAAAAAAAGTACCTACCAAAGACCAGAAAAGAAGTCGGACAAAACTGGGAAAGTTAATTGATCTTATTGATTTTTGGCGTCAAGATAAGCGCCCGGCTTTTACATTTCAATTTGCGCCCAAGTCCTTCTGGTAAATTGCCGCCAGATAAATTCCAGAACGCTCGGGGTGGTATTGGGGGGAAGGGGAGAACGGGGAGGTAAAGCGGTGAGGGTTGGCGAGGGCCGGGCGACGATGAAGAGCACTCCACAGTCAGGTGGTTGTGTCTGCTCTCTTGACGCTTAAATTGCACCAATTTGAACTACAATGATTTGAGCTACAGCGGCGGCCTCGCCAACGCGCTGTCGGCTCCTTCGGAGAAAGATCTTTTTCTTTTCCAGTTTTGCAAATTGCGCGAAATCTTCACCACCACGAATCAAAACGAAATCAATCGTGAAAATTGTTTTCCAATCGAATGGGACCTCGAATAAGGCGTCTTTTATTCCCCTTAACACACATACAAAAAGGAGGAAACAACATTTCCTTACAAGATCTCACTACTCCCATTGTTAAAGGAGATGTTGACAATTTCTTTTCTCACAATTTATATTTTATAGCTTTTATACCAGTAATTATTTTATACATTTACACTTTCAATTTGCCAAAAAATGAAGAAGTAGACAGCTGAACATCCTAGCATAAAAAATATTTATTTAGAACTTTCGTTTGTATATACACGATGAGTTATAAGTAATGCTGTGTCCAATTCCAGTCTTCACAGGGTAACAAAGTTCTTCACAAATATTACCTATAAGACAAAGGAGAATGAAACATTTTTGTCGGTCCTCCAGGTCATCTTGAAACTTGTTAAGTTAACACATTCAAAAAGTGCCACGTCGTGCGCTAGAGCCAAATCCTTATTTTGACAAATATTCTGTAACATAAAAGACTCGCATGGACAAATTGCGCCACACTTGGTAAACCTGAGCAAATCTTGCTTAGCATTCTTCTTTTTTGAGATACAGGGTGTCCATGAGAAGTTATCATCTTGGAGTGTCCCAAGTATTTCAATTGTCTTCAAGCGACATGGTAAAAACTATTCATTGTTGCTGTAATTAAAAATTAAAAGAGATACAGGATGTTATAGTTAATTTTCGTTTTCTTTTAATAATTTTGCAAACATNTGTACTTGGCAACACTAAGCAAATGTTGCTTGGGATTTTTTGTAAGGTGCCTATGGAAATTTGTCCTTTGAAGATTACCCTCATATTTCAAATTAAAGCGAAATGATGAACAACATTGGTTGGTCAAAATGAAACATAACAAATGCAAGAAAATTTTGAAACACGAATAATGATTTAACATCATCATCTTTAGATCAATGTGAACTATTGTTGGTACTTTCATTTTCACCTTTCTACAGTTATTTTAACAAATCAAATTTTCTCATCATCTTATTTTCGTAATATTATAGTAACGATTTAGAGTTTCCATGTGTTAATCTTGCACCGGTCGAATAACGAAAATAAATGTTCGTTGAGACCACTTGACATCAACCGGCGGCTAATTTCAACCCAATCAATTAAACACGTGAAGGTTGCCTTTTCCGTAAGCCTCCAGACCGCCTTAGTGGTTTTCCTTGTACGATGACATTTGATATCATCCTACTATACGGGCACTCGGTCATGTTCCGTCGGCAAGCCGCTTCTGGTTTTTATCCTTTTAGATGTATGTGATTCCCACATTTCCGTAATATTTCTTTATATTATGTAGACGTTAAGATCTTTTTTTTCTTGATTTTATTCATATGAAAATTTTATAACTACAAATTTATGAGTATTTCATGCATCCACCTTTTATATTAATAAAAAATGATAGATACTTAAATGGTGAGTACTGGATTGTTCACATTTGTCATTCAGCAGTTGCAGAAGCTTTTTGCCAAAAATATCCAGAAGTAGCACTTTGAAAATTAAGTTTTAATGAGCATTTTAAATCTTGAAATGCGGGAATGATTTTTAAAATTTCTTGCATCCGTAAATATCGGTTTGCTAGTTGTCAAAATTTCAACACGTATATACATAAATTAAATATGTAAAGAGGTCAGCAAGGCAATGAATGCCGCTCTTGTAAGTTTCACCATTTTTTAACTTGTATTGCAAATTTCATCCTCTATGCAATTATTATTTTTCCGCCCTAGTCATGCAATTATAACATTTACACAAAGGCAGTTCTTTTTGATCGCTTTAAATTTTTTAAAACGTACAACAGTTGTGAATACATATGTATTTTCGAAACTCTCAAAAATTGAAACACACTTTTTCATACTGTAATGTATAATAAATGAACAACGGTAATTTAGTATGCATAATGATATCGGAATAGCCACTTCATGACATCGTCGTTCCGGATATGTACGTCCGAAATGTTTGCGAACGTCAACCCTCTCTCTGAGCGGAAAATTACTTTAATTATTAATGACTTTTCCGAATATTTCAGGCATTACCATTACGAAGGTCCTGAAAGAGCCTCTCTCTTACGCTCTTGCAACCTACGTGAATGCTGTTGTGACCCCCACTCGTGTTCTATATTCGAATATCATGTGAATGACTATTAGTGAAATGACTAAGCAAGATTTCATCACATTTTATCCTAAAATGTAAATTTACGTCAAAAACCAGAAATTATGTGTATAATTTTCGATATAATTAACTTCTTTCATTGTTTTCAATGTGCTTGGATATCTGAGAGAGAAAAATCTCTTGGTCATGTGTACAGTCAATCGTGCATTCTTTGAATCGTTACTACGTCATTACTCTGAAATTTTGTGGCACCTAATTCCTCGTTAACTGGACTAAAGACGTGAAAATCGTTTGGAGCAAGATCAGTTGAATAAAGGGGATATATGATGACAGTCTTTTAGAAGTTTTTATTATGTGGCTTTAGTAACCATAACCCATTTAGTACGTACCTAAGCTTCCAAAACTCTTATTGCATCCCATAAAAGTATGCGAAATTTTTTGAGTTTCGGTAAAGTATAACGACGTCATTCTTTGCTTGCTTTTTTTTCCTGCTGTTTGGAGCTAGACAAGTGGTTGTCAGCGAAAATTTTAATGTATCGAAAAGTGTGCTGTCACGGTCATTCCGATCAGACTGGAAGTGTTGCGGAACGTTTAATAAAGCAGAAAAGAAAACGCAGAGTTACCATACTGGTTCAGAATGTCAGGATAAAATGATATCTGATACTTAATTAATTTCATGATAACCTGGCAACTTTATATATTCTAGGTAAGATTGAAATGAGTTCGTCAATTGAGATACACAGTGGAACATATCTACAATAAACACACCTCAATTAACCATTCCTCATTGTGTTTAGAGGCAATAAAAATATGAAAAGGTGTTTTATACAAAAACGCTGTATAAAAAGAAACAATAGGGGAAGCGAACAAAGCTCACATCAACACTATGAGGAAAAAAAGTACCTACCAAAGACCAGAAAAGAAGTCGGACAAAACTGGGAAAGTTAATTGATCTTATTGATTTTTGGCGTCAAGATAAGCGCCCGGCTTTTACATTTCAATTTGCGCCCAAGTCCTTCTGGTAAATTGCCGCCAGATAAATTCCAGAACGCTCGGGGTGGTATTGGGGGGAAGGGGAGAACGGGGAGGTAAAGCGGTGAGGGTTGGCGAGGGCCGGGCGACGATGAAGAGCACTCCACAGTCAGGTGGTTGTGTCTGCTCTCTTGACGCTTAAATTGCACCAATTTGAACTACAATGATTTGAGCTACAGCGGCGGCCTCGCCAACGCGCTGTCGGCTCCTTCGGAGAAAGATCTTTTTCTTTTCCAGTTTTGCAAATTGCGCGAAATCTTCACCACCACGAATCAAAACGAAATCAATCGTGAAAATTGTTTTCCAATCGAATGGGACCTCGAATAAGGCGTCTTTTATTCCCCTTAACACACATACAAAAAGGAGGAAACAACATTTCCTTACAAGATCTCACTACTCCCATTGTTAAAGGAGATGTTGACAATTTCTTTTCTCACAATTTATATTTTATAGCTTTTATACCAGTAATTATTTTATACATTTACACTTTCAATTTGCCAAAAAATGAAGAAGTAGACAGCTGAACATCCTAGCATAAAAAATATTTATTTAGAACTTTCGTTTGTATATACACGATGAGTTATAAGTAATGCTGTGTCCAATTCCAGTCTTCACAGGGTAACAAAGTTCTTCACAAATATTACCTATAAGACAAAGGAGAATGAAACATTTTTGTCGGTCCTCCAGGTCATCTTGAAACTTGTTAAGTTAACACATTCAAAAAGTGCCACGTCGTGCGCTAGAGCCAAATCCTTATTTTGACAAATATTCTGTAACATAAAAGACTCGCATGGACAAATTGCGCCACACTTGGTAAACCTGAGCAAATCTTGCTTAGCATTCTTCTTTTTTGAGATACAGGGTGTCCATGAGAAGTTATCATCTTGGAGTGTCCCAAGTATTTCAATTGTCTTCAAGCGACATGGTAAAAACTATTCATTGTTGCTGTAATTAAAAATTAAAAGAGATACAGGATGTTATAGTTAATTTTCGTTTTCTTTTAATAATTTTGCAAACATTTTCTTTCTTATTTTGGTCCTGTTCCTCTTGGAAAATTATGCAATTTCTCATCATATGCAAACAACAATAAGAATGAGTCTGTTACAAATATTGATTTTTAAAAAATAAACATTAGTACTGTAATGTATCTCCCCATAGAGTAATTCTGTTTAGAATAGATTTGAAATTGACATTTTGTATAATTCTGAAAAAAGAATGTCTTGTGGAAGTCTTTCTTATGTCCTTTGTATAGTTTTGTAGATATTCATAGAAAAAACGGTCACTTAGTGAACTACGCTAATGTTTTAAAGTTCATTTCATAACGCGGTGATGTTTGAGCTGGAGCCAAGTATACAGAATTATACCACAACGGCTTATGTTTATAATCTCTAGAATAGAACTATTAGAGGTAAAGGACTTATTAGTAATCAGACGTAGAAATACTATTGTATTACTAATTTTGCATGGAGTTTGTTTATATCCATATATAAACTCTGCGGAGTCTATATATATATATATATATTATCCTTACTCTAAAAAAGTATAAAATGGTTTCTTGAATCACGTTTAAGATTTTGGCATTATCAGTAAAATGCCCTACATACATAACAAAAAAAATTCGATTATTCTCAGTATGTAGTTATTTAGAGAAATAGCAGTATTGCATGCCATACGATTTTCTTTTATTGTAGGACCTACAGATTCACGCACAATATTATAAATCATTACATGTGTAGGATACTTAAGAGTTCCGAGAAATAAATTCATCAGGTGTAATGTATTAAAAGTTCACGTTAGTTTGAATTTGTTGGGTTTAATAGTAATATAATTCTAGTTCAACATATAAGAACATGTCATCTCGGCTAATAATAAGAATTTCAGAATATTTAATAGAGGATTTCTAGACTTATCAAAGTCATTTAAACTCAATTTTCTCCTAGAAATTGAAATATTCTATATTAAAAACTAAACTCATTGATTAATCTTGAAAATGTTTAATTTCATATTTTAGGAACGAACTTTGAGGATAATTCTCGGAGTTTTTCCCGATTGGAATTATTACAATGCACAATTTAAACTCTGCACAACTTAAACATTATTTTTTTCAATATTCTTGTCTGTTTAAAAATTCAAACAATCTATGTCCCGAATCATCCACCGATCGTCTCCAGCTCCATTTCGAACACCTCTTATTGCTAGGTCGAAGAAATGTCTGGAATGTGGAGGCGCGAAGATGCTTTCCAATTCAATAAAACCTCATCATAGCCCGCATACTCTCCGCATCCTTCTCGGCAATAAGGACGCCAAAGCATCCGAGTAATAAAGAGGATGTTCTAAATTATATGCTCTAATATCGTGGCCCTCATTTTTTAACTCAATATTGCTTTTTATAGGAATGGAAAAATTAAAATTTCAAGTTAACTGAATGGTAAAGGCTAAATATTCGAAAATTAAGTATTCTATTATTTAAATTAATATTTATTATTCGAATGAGCAATAATCACATTTGAACTTGTCATCCGTATGTTTATTAAGAAACGTTTTTTCTTTGTTCTTACTAAACCGTCATTCTTCGTGTATGTGTTTGGAATATTGAAAGAATGAGGCCACATTTGAGCGTCTTATAAGCTGGAAAATATTCCTATGACTGCTCGCCCTCGATCTTAATTCTAGTGTTAGTATAATTTGGTTCCAGTTTATAGCATTCAAGTTTGAGAATCATATTTCGCTTAATGTTATTTCAGCAAACTTCCATTCTGGATGAAGTGTACTTCTATTAATTAATCCAGTTTAAGATCCAGTAATTTCATTTTGTAATTTTATGGTTCTTTTTGTGGACATTGTATTTTGTCTTTACAAATAATTTGATTATTTATGCAAATTTCGTTCATTTTCCATGAACAAACATTTAAAGATAAACTGAATGTCCTCAGGAATTCCATTGTATTTGAAATTTATTTTGAATACTTTCGGAGATAATACTTCTTATTTCTTATGTTGTCATGATATGAAGGATGGTTTATATGTATTTTCATTTAATCGTTGTTTTTCAGTCGTGTTTTATATTTTATGAGCCAAACAGATCAATCAAAAATTATATTAAATTGTTATCTTGGATGGAAAGGTGTATATTTTTTCCATTGGTTAGAATAAATTTATTTTGTTTTAGAACAAGTGTGGATAAAAGTTACTAGAATGAATGAAACATTTTCTTTCACCTATCTTGATCTGATCCAGATTAAATGAAAGAGATGATAGTTGCGTAAATGACGTGTATCCTGGAAAAGATGGAAATTCGATTACACACATTGTCAGTTTTAGATTTTTGTTTGGTTTGTCTGTTGATAACTTGAGATAAACTTGTTACAAAAAAGTACTCTTTTTGGATTGAGCAAAAGCAAGAATTTCTGGCTAAAAGCGAAATTCACATGGCAAATAGAGCAGGGATCTGCATCTACATTCCCACAATATGGAGCCATTTCAAATTGGAAAGTATATTCAAAATTGATAGAATTATTGAAGTCCATAGTTCAATTTTTCATTACAAGTTACAATTCTACAAATAAAACGAATTTAATGATGTAATACCATTATTTAAAGTGTCAGATAACTGATGTTTACGAAATATTTAGGCATCCTGCGAGTGCTGGTTGATGCTTTGGTTTTAACTTTCCTGTAGTGAGCTCATGAAATTAATTGAGATTGATCCTTGCAATATTTTCACTGTTGATTTTGCGATATTTTTAAATGAGTAAATATCAAAATGAGCAAATAATAAGCTTCAAAACGTTGTGTAAAGCAAACAAAGATAAATTAAAACATTGGTTGAAAAAAACCATATAGGAAATAGGAAATAAATTTCAATCATGACTTTTCATAACTCATCTTATTATGAAACACAATTTAACTAGTCGTCGTACAAAACAAGGAATGATCCTCAATTTTTTTTGTCCTTTGTAATATGTAATCTTAAAAACGTATGCCAACGGTCGACAACCGGCTTGTAGTGTGCCACTTTTTAATCATGAAAATCAAATTTAGAGTCAGTAGTGCCACCTGCACTTGTGTGTTTTTTTTTAGATTTATTATTATTTGGTTGTTCTCACAAATCCAGCTTCATATCACCTTAAAAACTTTCGCGTACTATAGAATGCCATCTCGACTATTAAAATCTTTTTCATAATTTAATAGATTACGACACTTATTTGTTTTAGTTTTATAGTTCAGATAAACTATCTATCATCACAACCTGAAAAACTGAAAATCTGCAAATGCAAAAGTAAACAAATGACCGTTAATCACGTTTCTTGTATGCCAAGTTTGCGATCGTGACAAGCAAAGAAAAAAGCTAATGTTAAAAAAGATGCAACAACAGGACTTCAGATAACGACGCTAAAAGTCACCGTGCTGAAAAGCGGTACAAGCTAATATCCGATTGCGATTCTTACAAATTTCTTGAAAGTTCTTTAACGAGCACCACATTAGTTGAAAAATTGAGGTGATGCTTTTCCATTTAGGATTGTCGATTCAAAATTTATGAATGTCATTTTAATATTGCAGTAAAAGTATTCTATTTAAAATGGATGAGTCTTGTAAAATAGGCCTGTATAATTTTTCTGGAATATCTAGTTATTTCATTTCCTGGAAAAACTAAGTGGAAAATCGAGTAAATCCAACACCAAATATCCTTTCTGTTAAAAAACTCACTTAACTTAGTTATAGCATTCAGTTCATAGTGTCCATTGCATGACATAATTCCAAAAAATATTCCTTCTCCTGCTTCCTAACGGTAATTTATTAGTGGGTCAGGAGGGTGAACAGCAGCAGTAGCAGCAAAAGCAAAGAAGTCGAGTAAAAGATACGAAATGTGGTGTTTCAACAAGTGGCGTAGGACATGTTCGGAACCAATGGAGCTTCAGGGCGGGCCGGGACACGGCATCAGGAGAGCACCCCGAGGACAAGGTGGGGGGCGCAGACGCGAGGTAGAGCGCGAAGAGTATCCGGCGACGTTGGCGTCCAAGTCAGAGGCTGTCCGACAACACCGACGAGGCGGTGGGACTCCGGCAGCCCCATCGCGGCAGTAGCACGCCGCCGACGTTGACGGCACACCGCTACGTCACCTGGTAGACTTCTTCGTGATCCAAAGGGGAAACTTGGGTAAGTCCTACCAATTTCATAGTAGGATACCAATATATTTATTGCTATTGAATTTTAGTAGAATTTTTATAGAAGGTATTTTATGTAAAAAAAAATTGAAAATAATAAAAAGAAATAAAACTGGTATGGTTAGAAAAAATTAAAAAATATGGTTATGAGTGATTTCAATCATTGCAGGATTTTATTACAAAATATTACTTTAAAGTCTACTTCAGGTATTTTCCCTCAAATTTTTTAATTTTCAACTTTTGCTAGACAGTCTTATCCTGTTAAAAGTGAAATTTCTTGATTTTCTTTCTTTCTCAATTGAATTTTAAATTACAAAAACCTCTCTAGATACGATTTTCTCATTAGGAATTTTATACTTATTTTTGTTTTATCCCTCTAGCCTTCATTCTAGTATCGTTATTATTAAAGCAATTGACTTTTTATACTTTTTATACTAGATATTGATATACGCGTAATTCGTCGGCAATCTATTAATTTTCTTTGTTTTCAGTTAGGCATAGAACACATTTATGATTTGTATGCTTGTTGGAAATAAATATGTACATATGTCCAAGAGTTGTTTTCACAACGTCGGTTAGTTGAAAAATATACCACTGTACACATATATATAAATATGTATATATAAATATAAATATATTGGTATAGGTTTATTTAGAAAAATAATGGATTGTGTCTGCTGTATTGCCAAATTGTGACATTTTACTTCAACTATAATAAATTTCAAGATTAAAATTTAATATGAGTAATAAATAAAATGAAACCTAAAAACTTCAATACTTTGCAAAATTTATATCAAAGTTTACTTAACTTAGGCCATGCGCATAGAAAATAGTAAATTTAATAAAAGGAAAAATAAATCCACGGTCTTAATTGGCTTTATAGTTGTACGAGTATAATCATAAAGAAAGTCTGGGTTTTAAATTGACATTTGTTAACTTTAATATTTAACGTTTTGCGTTGTTTGAATAGAAATAAAGATTACAAAAAGCGATATTAAAAAATAGCAAAAATAAGAAAAAAATTTGAAAAAAACAAAAAGGTTAACATTTTATATCTTTGAGTAGGAACATTTTTGACTATTTGTATTTTGGATAATTTTTCTGAAAATCACTTAAAATATTTGATCCCTTTTACAAATTTTAAGTAGATAAAACAAAAAGTTTAAATGGATGAGATCTGTATTCCTTGGTGGTCAATCTACTCATCCTTTAGCACCAATCAATTTTCTTTCGACTAAAAATGATCAGCTGCTTCCTCATATTGATTGATTGCAAATTTTTGTTGAGAAGATGGCCTTGCACTAGATCGGGATTCAATGTGGCAAAAAAATATCGTTGGACCGTATCTTAAAAATATAAAAATATTAAAATACTATTGAAATAGTACGATTGCATTCAATGAATGATGCATGTTAGTTTTTAAGAAAAAGTCTAAAGAATGAAAATCAGCAGTCTTTTTTTAAATGTCATTACAATGGGCTTTCATTTTCTTGTCGAATTATAAACTAATACTGACGATAAAGCAAATAACTATGTTGTCAAAACAGGATACTTCAATTGCCAACATCCTCTTCTATCGAATCATAGTATTAATACAGCAAAAATTACATATACACATATTTATATTTATATCAAACATACCAGTAAAATTGTTATCAAAGAGTACACGTCCAATTATTGGATTATCAATAACCTGTGTTCACATATTGACTTTATCCAGCTTTTCATTGTGACCTTTTTTCATCCAGCGCGTATTGAGGTCTGTCCAATAACAATCCGGTCCATTTACCTCACCATTGAACATGACCATTGATTTTTTTCTCATTGTATGTTTCTGTCAAGGCAACTTGCTATTTCATACTCACCAAAGTGTCAGGCATTTGATATGATTATCTTCTGAATCATATTGTAAGTGCCGCACTGACTTTCTATTATCATTTTCAACATCTAACACGGATTACATTTGCAAAAGTTACTGTGGATTCTTGTTTTCCTTCGCGAAATTCATTATTAAGTGAATTTTTACTACGCTTAAATTTCCTAAATTACTTACAAAGAGGGACCTTGATGGTTTCTCTGCCTCAGATGCTAAACTAAATCGATCTAAAATTTGATTTTCATTTTTTTTAGCATAAATCGTTTTCAATTGTTCCAAATTAGTAATGCACATTGTTTATAAATGTAAATTTTTTTATTGATTTTGAATATTAATAAATTTTTATTATTTCAATCATTAGAAATATCTTAACAATATAGCTATTATTTTAATGATTTTGCTTTGCATTGAATCTAAGAATCTGGCTTCTGTCTACTAAGAGCTGAAATAAAACGTTTCGAAATAATCCTCGAATCCTTCCAGAAGAAATATATCTCTCCTTAATTAAAGTCACCGACGACCATTGCCAATTAATGCCGTAGGAACTGAAAAACCAACGGTCCGGAAATAATAAAATAAGTCTTATTAAAGGAACGATAATTATTTCGAAAATCAAGGAGTGAAGACTGATGATGATGAAGAAATGTCTTCAGAAAGCTGATATAATATTTAAAACCTTATGAAAAATAAAAAAAAAGATTAATAGTAAAAAATGTAAGGTAGGGTTTCCCCCATAAAGTGACCATTTGTCACTGCTCAGTGGTTTATCGATCGCAACTTGTTGAACGTGAACATCCTGCCAAATCGGAAAGAAAAGTATTTATTTGAACACTAAATCCCGAATTTTTCCAATTTTCAGCTTAAAAATACAATTTTTATGCACTGCACTCGATCCAATGGAAGTAATTAATTGATTTACAACTTCCGTAAGCCCAATAAAACGGTTCGAATTCTGAAAAGGTTTTGATTCGCAATATTCAAATTATATTTACGGGACAAGATGTAGACGAGACGCAATCGGAGTCTTGTCTTTTCGAGTGTATCTCCTACTTCTCCTTACAATTAGATCTCTTATTCAAATTGATACGGTTACTAATTAAATTTCGCACAGATTTGGTAAAATCAACTCGCGTTAAGCCAATTATACACTTTCCAGTTTGCTTTTCATTCAATTACGACTACGTGTTTAGGAAAGACACAAAACGCTCGACAAGTTTAATTATATAGTTCTAATTTGTACACAAAGATGTTTACTAGAAATGAGGGAAGTGGACGGTTTTTTAAAAGAATTCATAAATAACTGAATCAAAAGTGTACCTAATATTTTAGTTGTCAATTAATATATGCAATGTATCAACAATATTTGATGCAGGTAGTGTGGAAAGTCAAATGTAAAGTTAGAATGCCTTTCAAACAAGAAAAAAATACGTAACGCGTCTGGAGATGGTCTGGATCGAGGAACTTCTTTTGCAAACAATTCCTTTTCTTAAAATTGCATTCCACCAACTTCGATATTGAGAATGCACCGTGATCTGAAAAATCAGTCGAAACTAAAAATATAAATTGACATCTTATATGGTTAATTGTAAGTAAATTAACTTGATCGAATTTAGCTATAAACGATCACATAAAAGTTCTTGGTTTGAATTCAAAGCTCGATTAACATCAATGAGTTTTTGATGAAACAACAAGAAAATGGTTCATTTTTGAAACTAATGATAACTAGTAACGAGAAGTTGATTGTGTACAACAATGCTAAACATGTAGAAACGGTCATGAAGTCGTAAAGATTATCTGAGTCTTTATACTTTAAGTCTGATATTTAGAAAAAAATGAATGTTATTTGTTTGAAAGAATTTTCAGAAGATTAATTTTCAGTTCGTTCTAGAAAATTTTACAATTGATTCCGAAATGTCCGACCATTAATTTAGCAAAGTGGGTCGATCAAAGGAAAAGGCACCTGAAAATGTATATTCTATCCTAGAGACTTCATACAACTTTGTAAATATCCAGACGCTATTACTGCTGTGATGGAATTGAATATCTACCATGCTGTTCTTCTTTAAAAGGAGTACTTCATTTTTTAAAAGCTTATTTGTACTTGCATTAATATTTTATAAGCAAAAATCAGAAATTTTATGATCATGGAGTCAAGATTGTAAAAAGTATTATATTGTAATGGTTTATATGCAACAAGTCCGTAATTTATATGTCAAAACTTTTAACGTGTCTATGAAACTGAAAATGTAAGAAAAAATGTCATTTTTGAAATTGGCTCGTGTTCGCTTTATTTTCAAACAATGACAAAAAAGAAACAAAAACAAATTTGCGTATTTTTATTTCTATTTTTTTTTCTCAAAGAAAAAATCACTAAAAGGTCTTTCGATTTAATTGTTCGAGTTTTCTAAGAACTCACTGAATTTTTAATTAGAAATTAAAGACACCCCTCTATATGTAATTTCGTTGTTATCTTCTTACTATGACTAATACTGCTTAGATTAATTAAACTGCTTTCTGTACAATCTCACAATTTAATTAAAATAGAAAAAAAAGTACAGCACAATAACAAATAAACAAAGTATAAAATAGCATTTGGACATATTGCGTTATAAATAACTCCTTTATGGTCGCACGGCAATATTCACGAATAATGCTGCTTTATTTGCTTAGCTGCCCCAAAAAGGACAATCAAGTCAAGGGATAAAATCGTCGTTTCAGCCCCATATAACTTACTATTTCTGAAATTTACGATATAAACAATTATTATTAGCAATAATCTATCATTAGTCGTCATAAAAATATAATGACGAAATTATATTGTGACGTAATGGCACCCTAGACAATAAAAAAAAATCTCAATTGGGATCATTATTAAGTATCAAAGAACAATTCTTATATCTTAAGGTTTTATTTGGATCGTTGAATGCCCCAGAGGGGAATCCAATTCTTTTCCTTTTTAATATAGTTAAGCAGCCTAAAGACTTTACGGACAAAATCAGTTGAAGATGATTAAAAGAAATTCAGTTTCTGCATATTTCAATCGATTCTATCCTGAAAATAAGATCGACGATTTAATTAGGAGGACTCGAAGATTAAACATTGAATTCCTCCATCACATATAAACATTTCTCTTGGGAAAGAGAAAAGAATGCCTATACCCTCTTGAACACTACGAATGAAAGGCAGACAATAACGCGACAAAACGTTAAGTAATGACTTGATTTACGAACGCACGCACAGTAATATTATTAAACATCGTTGTCGGAATCGCAATAGAAAAATCAAGACAAAGCCACTATCCGAATGGGGGTGTCCCCTAAGTGCTAAAGCAGGAAAATCCGAAAATACGAGTAACATTTCATATTTGCGGGCTCGAACGCTCCACGACCACTGATGGCGATGAAGAGAAGAAATCCTCTGAAGTGGCGTTGCGCTTTTTATTTTATGCCTTTCCATATCCGTTGATATATGAACGCACTATAAGAGAAATGAGACGTAAGTGAAGTTTCAAATGTCGAACAACCCTTAAATTATGTTCGCTTGGTTAAGTTTAATTGTTTTTTTCCTAAGTTTCTAAATTTTTTTCATAAAATAACAGAATCCAGTCTAAGAGAGATATTTTATTATTACAATGATGTATACATAGGTACATATTCTTATGTATTTCTGAAATTGCACTGCAGCACATCTCTATTGGAACAATTTTTATTATTAAGGCTATTGTTACGAATATTCCATAAATTCTCAAAAGAGTTAAGATCAAGTCACTACGAAGACCATTGTAAATCTGGACTTGTTTCTTGGCCAAAAAAAATGATTTTAGCAACTTGAGGAATATTGGGAATTTCTTTTTATCACATGCCTAAATGTGTATTACATTTAAGTTAAGATAGCTATGAAAATTTCTTATTATAATGATTTAATTATTCTCTACTGTTTGTTTTCTAACAATTTTTTGTATTTTAATTAATTTTTTTCTTCAAAACCAAGCTAAACATAAAAAATTGAACAAAAACTTTAGTTGAAATCCTTTTTTTTAAAACATCAATTAGATTATCCTCACAAATGCCACTTCAAAATTAAATAATTTCATTATTTCAGTTTTTTTCCCTAAACTTTTGGCCTTATTCAAAAAAATACTATCTGCATTGATTCTTTTCTTATGGTGTAAGTAATTGAGAGTGTTGAAAACTATTTTTGCGTACTTTTCACAAATCGTTTTTGGCTGTTGAAAAAGAGTTAGGTACTTTGATAAACAAAGTACCATAATTTAATTGTCTTTAAACGAAAGCTCTCTGCTTTATTATTTTATGTTTTTTTTCTCTGTTCCGTCTCACACACATGGTTTCGAGAATCTATTCATAAATATCCAGCAAAAAGAACAAGGTCCTTAACGGTAGTAGGTAGTTACAGGGATAAAACACACATTTTCTGGTACCAATATCTCTAAATCTGCTTATATAGATTTTAATGTTTTTTTTATTTTGTTCATAATATTCTTGATACGAGGATTCTTTAGAAATAATCACTCAATAATAAATTTGGCGTGACTGTAAAAAAAACGAGAATTTTTTTACGGCCTTTTTTTCAATGACGCACACCCCATCGAATCCAAAAAGTCCTCGTTCCAAGAAAGTAGACTACTTTATGAACAGAATATAAAAAAAAAACATTAAAATCTATGCAGTAGATTCAAAGGTATTGGTATCAAAATATGTGTGTTTTTTCCCTATAACTACCCAGTATCCTTTATTCAACATTCGAATCAGATAAACACAATGAGTTTACAGTCTACTAATGTTAAATACGAACTCTGTTTTGTTCACCATTTTGTAATCAAAATTCAAAATATGTTTTTAAAAACTTCATTTTTATAGGATTTCTAAGACATTTATTAAAACTATAGGATGGTTTGAAACTTGAAAAGGTCAAAGAAAGTAGCTAAAACTAATGCATAATATAACAAATCCTTTTAAAATAATATTCGTTTAGAAAACGCTGAGTGAAAAAGTTAAATAATCAGGATTAAGTATGGATGTTTATACAAGAGATTCGCGCGTCCGGGACCGATATTTTCCATCAAACACTATAGACATATCGTCAATATGCGGAAAATTGCATTGCAGCTTTTCTTTACAAAATAAAGTATGGAAGAAGACCCTTACCAATATGTTTATATCTTATTTCAGCTTAACTAGCAAGCCGGAATTGAGATTTAAAATCCCTTTTCGCTATGAATATGTGAAGTTGGCCTTAGGACAGGGTATTTTCGGTATTTTTGTTGGGAAATTACTAAGGAACAAGTTTTTATTGACGGTTTTATTATGAAACGTTCCCATGTGGAAGTAATTTAGATTTGTTTTACACATAGAATCGCCTAAAACCATATCAAAACTGAATGAAGCATGCTCCTGACAACTAATTAAAATTTTAACCGACCTTGCAATTAACCAAATGTGGTCGTCTTCAATGCGAAAATTTGAAATGGTTTTTTTTTGTTGGTCAGCAAGAAGCAAGAAATGTTTTTAAAAAAAAGAGAAAATGTTTTGAGTAATCAATTTTTCCGAGTCCAAAAAAGATTCCATCTTTGATCGTAGTCATTCTTGTATTTAAATCAGCAGCTTAAAGGAAAATAAATTTGTCTCATGCACAGTGGTTTCGAAGTTTTTAATTTCCTGTTGCCGCTGTCTTTGACATTTTACAAAAACTTGCGCTCTGGGGCTCCTATCTTACATCCAACAATTCAAATTCCTGTTCAGAAAACAGACGCGTTATATTTAAACATACCTCCACAGATACGATGCCACTATAAATATATCGCCATGGAAAATATTCCAGATTTTATGTTAAATAATACAAGGGAGTCATAGGAATAGGGACATTTTTAGATATGTGTGGATACTATTACAAATGTTTGCTGTGGTTCCTACCTTGTGTCACATGGTAGTTCAATTTCCAGTAATTCGTTCTCGGAGTTCGTTCTTTGTATACTGTATACTGTATCTTTAATGTACCTTCAAAAAAAATTACAAACTATAAGACCAGGAAATTGGAAAGGATAGAGGAAGAAAGAGGAAGAATAATACATCGTCCATCAATTCAACTGTGAAGGAGTTTTTCATTTATATGGCGATATACCTCATTACATCAATGAGGTGGAGTTTCATTTTGTTGAAAAATTAAATTGTTGGAATCTACTCAGAACAATTACAATGGTAACAAATCTAGATATATTGTACTCGTCACAATTCTTTTGGAATACAAGAATTTCTAGACAAAAATGATAGAAAATTAACATTAAGGCAAGAAGTTGTACGAATTATTTTTTACCTATTTAGGTACCATTTACTTTTAAAGAGATTGTAGGATTTCACGGCCAAAAAAACTTGAAGAGATTTTTAAAAGAACTTAAAAGAATTTTCATCCGGGCTTACTTCGCTCATATCGCCTCTCTGAAGATGTTCACCGCAGCGGTAAGTGAAACGTCAAGGGTAAAAACCTTTGAACCAAAACAAGTCAGCCCGGATGAAAATTCTCTTAACCATTTACATTTTATTAAAGTTTTACCACCTATTTCATGTAAATTAAATTAATTTCTTCAAAATGCTACCCTCTTGCGGCAATTAAATCTCGCACTACCTGGATTACGACGACGGATTGAAAAGTTTTCGGTCTATTCGATAAGATTTTGCATGAAAATTTTCAGAAACTTCTCTTGCAATCTTCAAGTGAAGTCTGTCAGTAAGATTGGATTGAAATTTTGTTGTTAACATGAACAGTTTTTGAAATTACTGAATAACGAAGAAAATTGAGCCGCATAGTGGTATTTCTTCATTAACGAGTTTTCCTAATGAATATTAAAGAATAGCTTCACGTTGGATGAATTTTCGAGTTTCTCGTTATCTTGAATAAGAAATATTCCATTCAAGATGCAACCCAATTTCTTATAGTGTACTATGAAAGACAGTTACCATGAAGAGTATTCAAAATAATGCCCTATACTGTAACCCTTTCAAATACAAGTACTTAATAGAGTTTCTATGTTCCATTTTATCGATTTTATACTTGTAGCTAACTTGTTTTTTTTTTTAATATTTTATGAATGTGTTCGAAACTTTTTGAATATTTAAGACCAAATAGCATACTTAAAACTAACTTCTATTTTTTTGCAGAGTTGTTTGAATTTAAACAACAATATGACCGTGGTGAACGAGTGGTTGAATGGAACTCGATTTGGTGGTTGGATCCAGCGCTGCCGTGAGTCCCGCCGCCTCGTGTTGGTCATCGTCGCCATTGCGCTGCTCTTGGACAACATGTTACTCACTATTGTTGGTAAGTAATCAACTTTCATGTTAACAATTGTGAACAGAAAAAAGTTTTATTGTGTATAGTTGAAAAACGATTAACCCTTGAAGTAACAAGTGGGTTAACATCTTGTAACGTTGATAATGATGTCAAAGACGCTATAATTTTAGTTTACGTTCCGTTTGTGCTCCCAGCTAGAGTTCTTGAACGATAATAATTGCTCGAAAAGACATGCCGCAACTTATCTCTATTGTGTGATGAGATGATTAATATTAAAGAGCTCCATCATGCTCGAGTTAATCCATTCAGGTCATCGCACAAAGGTTTCTTTAAGTAATGTTTTGATATGAAACCCGTAAGGATTTGGTTCGAGATAAACGGCTGACGCTGGACAGGGTTAGAGGAGAGGGTGATTGTGTTAAAAAGTCGAAGGAAATTTGTCAGAGATTCGATATTGAAATTTTACGAATATTGAATGAACGAAGCGACATAGAACCGGGACGGAAAAGCGGAATAAAATTTTACAATTAGCTCCACAAAAGGCTTTTTCCTTCAAAAAATAATTGCATTAGTCGATTTTATGTACTCTTTGATTGCCACGGGAGATTCATAACTTGATTTTAATGCCATAATAAAGTCTTACTCGTAAATTTTGCTTTTAGTGTAAAGCCTTCTGGTCATTATATATAATCTAAAACGTTTGATAGAGATTTCGTTTTTAAGGGTGAATAAAACTCTATAATTTTATGGCACTTTATATTTCACCCAGTGGATGGAGCCATTATGTTGTTCAGCCACTCTCTTAGGCATTCCTTTTTGCTCCATTGCGCCCTTGACTTGTTTCTTATAATTTAATAAAGCCTGGGAATGATGAATTTCAAAAAGAACAACGTCCTAATGCTTGCACCACCTTCATATAAGATTCTACAAGAATGCAAAATTTAACGAAATTGACACTGTTGTCGTAGTTTTGAATTGATTAGCTAGGACAACAATGTCACTTTTGATAACTTTTGCGTACTCTACAACTGGCTACCAGAAAAACAGGAGAATGAGAAAATTTGTTGGATATTGTAAATAAATAGGTCCCCATTAACAAGGCAATCTATGCCTGGAAGACTGGAGGCACTTTGCTTATTAGCCGAAGGTATTCGAGATTGATTTCAAAATAGATTATGATGTTGAGAGGGAACAGGGAACCTTAAATTACGCCCGAGATTTAATGGGCGACATTTTGCAATTTAAGTTACAGTTTTAATTAGTTGACCGTCACGGATTCAAAATTGGTTATTTTAAGAAAAATTCAATTCGCAGCTCGTCCGTGGAACAAATACATATCGTGGGCGTACAAGGAAAAGCCACTAAGTCACAAATTTACATTTCTGAGAAAAATCGATTTTAATATTTAAGTAAATGCGTAAAATCAAATTAAAAAAATAATCATTTTTATCCCGGTGTTCATGATATTGTTCTATCAGCTAATATGAACTCCATTACTTTTATATGTTAAAGAACACAGAAATTTGAACTAAGTGACGTAAAAAAGTAATAATTGAGGAAAGGTGGACTTAGTGGCTTTTCCTTGTACGCCCACGATATGGTTTTGTTATTGTATTTTGTTAGTTAATCTTCAATTCAAGTGACATTTTGAAAGTAGTATTTGTAATTGTCATGCTGTTATCAATTTCGTTCGTTTGTATTGATATTAAGGCAATTTGAATAGTGTTCGATCGTTATTAATGTTTGTGTTCTGACATTTCACATATTGAAAATTGTTATGTGG
This sequence comes from Hypothenemus hampei, assembly GCA_013372445.1. Taxonomy (NCBI): domain Eukaryota; kingdom Metazoa; phylum Arthropoda; class Insecta; order Coleoptera; family Curculionidae; genus Hypothenemus; species Hypothenemus hampei. The sequence continues at coordinate 213,604 of JABRWK010000076.1, forward strand.
ATGCAACATATGCAATACAACTGTATTTACATATTATGTATGTTAACTGTGGAGAAATTGTACCGAAAATCTAAGAACCAAAGTAAATACTTATCAATATAGCAAGCCTGAAAGGTCTGATTATAGAATATCCTTGAATTTCAATCAAGGAGATTTTACAAAATGTGATGTTTGTGTATGACCGGCCTATGGAATCGTAGACAAATTGGGTTGCGGCAAAATTGATACTTAACGATTTGTTTTCAAAATCCTTGCTGATAAAATTAAAAAATCTAGATGGTTCCCTTCTTCTGGGTAATAATACCAGTTCATGTAAAGAAGATGTAATAAACAGTGTAAACAATGTAATAAATATTTGCAAAAAAATAAAGGAGTATTTCAGTGCATCCACCCTACAGCCCAGATTTGAAAATATTTTTTACGAACTAAAGATAAGTTTCAATTGAATGGGAGTCTTCCTTTCAATTGAACGTGAATACGAGAGCCTCCCTTTTCAACTCACTAATATTATTGACCTAAACAAGCAAAGCGAACCAAGCTTTCTAGATTTAACCAGGCGCGAGTGTCCCTACCGTTCCAGCGGGAACACGAACCCCTTCCTTTGTACACCCATCTGATGAGGGGGTCTTTTTGGATTTAAACTGTGATCTATATTGAGCTGAAAATCAGTCATATATGCATTTTGCAGATTAATTGACATCCTTTTTGTTATATTTTTTAGTGTGTTTAAGTATTAATCATATCTATATTATAGTAAAACTATATTTTACAAATAGGAAAGCTACATAGCTAACAACCGCTTCTGACACAATGTTTTCTAATTTCTGAAGACTTGCCAGTACGTCGGAACTTAAACGTCATCAATTTCATGTAGACTAATCCTAATATTGTGGCGAAAGAAAGTCAAAAAGGGTCTTGTTCATAAAAATTAGCACTTTCCTAGTGGTATCCTCCGAAAAGAAAGGAAAGCATCGAACCCCTGTGTTAGAGAAAAATAAAAATGTATTTTATTTAAGTACTTGGGGATTAATAAGACATTTGAAACTCCAAACATCAAACTCTTATTTACAATATCGACGTGTCCAACGAAAATTATGGGAATTCAAAAAATTTGTGTTTTGTTATTTTCAACCAAGAATCGGCTATAACCGTAGAATTACCCTAAAAAGCTATCATAGCTATTTGTCAACTAAAAACAAGCAATTTGCATGTACAATGTTACGTAGAGGGTCATAAATCATAAACCATTCAAATGTTCATTCCCGTATTTCTCGAAACTATCACTTTTGGGTTACGACAGTTTTTCCTTGGGCGAAATCATTTTTTTTATTGTTATCAAAAAAAAAAAACGAGCAACTTTTAACGAAATGGAAAAGGAGCCTAGTACAGTAAAGAATCAATTTAGAACTGCTGTTTATAGTGTTGTATTTTTCTACTAAATTAAACACTAGACAACTACGTATTGTGTAACTTCAAAGGCATTATATTATGGAGCATCCATTTGTTTANCTTTGTAAATATGTAGAAATACTTAGAATAGGCAAAAAACTGGCTGAAATTTTTGCCAACACTCTATATACTAATATACGAGGTTAAGTCAAAAAAAATTGTGTGCGTTGCAGGCCTCATTCGTTCAATGAAGCTCCAAAAGAATGGGACTTGAATAGTGCTCTCAATTCATGATTGAAAAATTCAAAGATGGGAATTCAAATAAAATTTTTTGATATCCTGGATCTATCAATATGGCTCTGAAACGAAACGTATATCGCCATTGTGAATATTTGATATTGAGATGGAGCCGACAAAAGTCAACTACTAGCGGATTTGGCCACCTACAATTTCTTTTTATACCCTAATTTTAACCGTAGGTAAGCTACGGGAAAAGAGATCTGATCGTGAGTCTCCTGATGAAGAGGTTTTCGCTTTTAAAGAAGTGGAAAAGTTGTTGAAAAAAGTGACATGAAAGAATGAAAAAAAAAACAAAGGTAGCAACTTAAAAAAAAGAATAAAAGTTTTTTTGGAGACCTGAAACTTTTGTAGTATCCCTCGTAACAAATAGCCTATACAGAAATGCAGAGTTTCGTTTGGCTTCATGAATGTTCTGTGTAAAATTAAGAATTTCCTTATTCAAACAGTTCAACTATTAAGATGATGGGCTTTAATAATACGTGTCTTAACTGCCATTAATTGGCATGTTAATCATGTCCATAAGATTTCCATTAGTATCGACGTCGTTCTAATTTACGTAACGTTTCAACTTGATTAAATTAGCACCACTTAGGAACGGGGTCTTGTTGCAAAGTGCTCCCGTTACTCACTAACATGTAATTAAATTTAACACCATCGTTTTCCTCGTCACAGGATTTCTTTTTCTTTTCATTTTCACTCCCACCTCTTCAATGTCATATTTTTTTTTAATAATTGCGACACAATAATTGGGTTAACAGGGGCTTTTCGTTTGTAAACGTCCCTATTTCTATTCAAAATCGGTTTGAATATGAATATCCTCTTGAAACAGTCAAAACCTCACGTTGTATGTGTTTGTATGTTGTATACAGAACCTGTGCTTAATGATGTAATGACGAATTTCGATCGCCGGGCCTCAAACAATCAGCAGCGCTGAAGAGTACACTGACGCTGACATCTAAACGGGAAATCCAATAATTAATTTAATTCACAATGAAGATTTTAAATTTACCGTAAAGGGCCCGGATGTTTTTTAATTAACAACACACCCTGAACGGGACCTATCTTTTTTTGTCAGTTATATCAAGGAAATTCATTAAGAATATTAATTATAAACCAACCTTTAATAAGCTCCTTGTTTGCTCAGTAGGTATCCCTTAAATCACCTTGCAACGCAATAGTGAATAGAAAAAAAAAACTAACAGTCCTTCATTAGTCCGTTGAAAACCGTAAGTAACGAGATGTGAAACTCCATAGGGCGTTTTCACATTTGGTAACAACAGCATCGACGCGACGATAGTCGTTTTTGACACGGACTTGGCACCGGTAATATTATATTACGTATCGAAGAATGAAAGTCCATCATTCCAGAAACGGGTACCGTATCGATTACATTAGAGTATAGCACTAAAATTCCCGATTAAATTTGAACATACAGGGTGGCTCATTACTGCGAAAAAATATCTAACATAAGTTAGTTACTATGTAAGTTCAATGAAAAATTTGTATGAAAGTTGTATAAAACCATGGAGGGCGTTACATGAAAGTAAAGCGCATTTTTTTAATGAGAAACCCTATATATTGTCAAAGATTTGGATTACCAGTAAAATTCTTTAGCTGACGTCAAAATTAGTTTTGCATTATGTTGCAACGTTGACAATTATTTAGAAAATTCCCAATATTATAAGAAAAACATGGTTTTGTAAATGTGTCGGTACTTTCAAAGCAATAGTAATTGCAATGAATAAAATTAATTCCGAAGAAGTAAACGCTTGCTTAACTGTCTCAAGCGTAGCCAAAGTAATTTTCATATACAGGGTGTTTTCTACAGACATACCAAATTACCGAATTTTAATTTTAAATATTTTCTTGGAATTTTTATACGAAACAAACTGTATGTTACTATCTAGAGTTGTACAGTTACTTGTTTTCATCAACTTGATTTTTTTTGATAATGCTGTTAGTTAGATAATAATAAAAATAATAGCTGCGCAAAAGTTTTTAACATATTATTAAAGAAGCAATTTATAAAATTTAAAATAATGTAAAAAGTAGCGGATCTAGTTACAGGGAAATCTTTATAAATGTTAAACAAGATTAGTAATTTTACAACTTAGGATAGTAACATTCAGGATATCTCATTTGAAAAATCCAAGAAAAAGTAGGTTAAAATTTGCTAAATTAACTTGTCTATACGGAACACCTTAGGTATGAAAATTACTTCGGTTACCCTTGGGACAGTTAAGCAAGCGTCTATTTCTTCGGGATTAATTTTATTCATTGCAATTGCTATTCCTTTGAAAATACCAACGCTTTTACCAAACCATGTTTTTCTTATAATATTAGGAATTATCTAAATAATTGTTAACGTTGCAACATAATGTTGGTGTTAGATAGAAAATTTTACTGGCAATCTGATTGTGAATCTCTGAAAATACATACGGCGTCCTATTTAAAAGAGGCGTGCATTTCACTTTCACGCAACACCCTATATATTGAAATTATTTTTTAAACTGTAGTATTCTTAGTCTCGTAGAACTTTCTTAAAAACAATAATTATTCAAAGTTAAGGGATATATGGTACTTCTTCGCAGTAACGCGCCATTCTGTATGTACGTCGTACATACATATATTTATATTTTTTTGTTTAGATTTTTTAATTTTTTTTAGCTGAATTGAAAAAATATCAATTTATTATTTCTTCTTTAATTTTTCTTCAGTTTTTGCATTTGGAAGAAGTTATAGTGTGCTATTCATCGCGAGAGCCTTACAAGGTATAGGCTCATCATGCTCCAGTGTATCGGGAATGGGAATGTTGGCCGAACGTTATCCGGATGATAAAGAAAGAGGAAACGCCATGGGAATAGCATTGGGTGGCTTAGCTTTGGGTGTCCTCATTGGTCCACCTTTTGGAGGTCTCATGTATGAGTTCGTAGGAAAATCCGCTCCATTCTTGGTTTTAGCAGCTCTAGCACTTGGAGATGGACGTGAGTTGCTCCATTTTACTGTCAATAAATTTTATTATTTGACACATGACTTGATAAGAAAGATGACCCTGTTTAATACCGATTTTCCAGTTGAATTTTTTCTCCGGAAAAAGGCATTTTCCATAGTAATTTCCTTTTTACACAAAGCTTTACACGATACTAAATTTGTATATTGGGAGCCAAGTCAATTTTATTTGAATTTAAAATGTGTGTTTCAATATAAGGTGATTTTAGTTCACTTTATAGGATCTTTCCTAGGGATGAGTATAACTTATTGTTAGATAAATACACCAAGTGGAACATTCTGTACATTATTATTAGAAAAATAATAAAGGGAGTTGCAATAACTTTTCCAAGTGTAGTTTAAGGGGATTTAAAGGAGACAAGACCCTATGAGGATATGCTATCCATTTAAGGAATAAATATTGAGCGAGAAGGATAATGAAAACGAAGTCCCAGAGCGAAATGTCCCATTTTGCCAACAATTCTGATCAGAGATAAAAACGAGCTGTAAATCAGCAAAAAAAGGGACTGGATGAATAGATTACTTTCCCTTCCTTTGTTCCTGGATTAACACTTGTTTAATTTTTTAATAGTATTACAATTGCTGATGCTCCAACCATCAGTCATCCACCAAGAATCTGATCCACCTTCTTTAAAAGAATTAATAATGGATCCATACATAATGATTGCAGCAGGTTAGTAATGAATATGGACGATCAAAAACAATTTTAAGAATCCTAATTTAGGAGCAATAATTTTCGCAAATATGGGCATAGCGATGCTCGAACCCTCGCTTCCGATCTGGATGATGGACACCATGGGTGCGGAACGATGGAAACAAGGAGTCACTTTTTTGCCAGCTAGCATTTCATATTTAATTGGCACGAATCTGTTCGGCCCGTTAGGACATAAAATGGGCAGGTGGCTTGCCGCCCTGTTAGGTCTCATTATAATCGGAATATGTCTTATGTGTGTAAGTATAATTGTAATTTTACGTAAGAATTTGATGTAAAAAGAATTTAAATTGTTTTTAACCGATTTTTATTCAAGAACATTGTCATGGTCTCATAATAGTGGTAATAATATTCCTACATTGCATAATCAAAACCGATAAAATGCAATTTTCGGTCATAATGAAGACATTTTTTCTTGTTTTACTAGGTTCGATTCAGCCATTATACTTTCACCATAATGTTGAAATTACTTCAATGGTTATTAAAAGTATGCAATAATTGTGAATTATTACCATTTATTCTAATGGGAAACAACATGCAGCATTTAATTTTCCAGATTCTGAATTGTGATTTTGTTTTCTACTTTATGTGATGCCATTTTTAAAGGAAATATTTGTAATTCATCTTAATTTACAAATAATTACTGTCAAAAGTTTAGTTAGTTATCTGAAAACTGTAGCAATTGGTCAAGAAGTGGTGAAACTCTTCACTGATAAATATTTATGATGTGCAGAAAATGTGATCAAATGAATTCTCAGACATCTTACTGACGTTGAATAAGAATCCCGCATTTTGCATTTGACAAAAGGAAAAGCAATCGGTCATAGTTAAAGAAATAACTGTCACTACTATTCAAATGTAAAATCAAAGCAACCATTCAGGGCAAATGTCGTAGATTGTTGTTGTAAACTGATCCGGTAAAACTATTTGTCGCTGGACTTATTGAATAACCCTCATAATATTGGCTTCCTACAGTGTTTGATTACGCGGCCAGGACTGCGTTGCGTCTATTTTGACAATCCTGGGTTATAGGCGACCAGTACATGCTTTTATCGCATGATAGTATCATACGATCGAACACGCTTGTGCCGCGGGAGCACCAAAAGAAATCGGTGCGGTGCGGATAGCTTGTGGGAAGTCAGCATAAAAATGTAGCGAATATTATAGGAATACACTTACTTCATTAGCATTCGTGCTCAAATGAGGCACGCCTAACATGGCCTAACAGGTAGCTAAATAACGATTATTAATTTAGAATGATCGCTCGCTATTGCTTGTATATGCACCTTTAGGTCTCGCAGATTCAATTTACTATAACACTTTCACGTCGAAATTGTTTCAAATATGTTAAACCATTTGATAATTAGAACTATTGATATAGATTCCATTGGCGACCAATATGAACCATTTAATCGTTCCAAATGCTGGACTAGGCTTTGCTATTGGAATGGTAGATTCATCGATGATGCCTGAACTAGGATATTTAGTCGACATCCGACATTCGGCCGTATATGGTAGCGTGTATGCGATCGGAGATGTTGCATTTTGTTTGGGATTCGCTATAGGTAAGAGAGTAAAAAAAATCCCTAAAAAGGAAGGAAAAAAATCTTTACCTGAAAACAACTCTCGAATAAAAATGTTGTTTTATGGTGTGAGGTCGTTCAATTAAATCCAATTTGAAAAAATCTCAACAGGAAGTTAAGCAGGCCGCCTTGCGGTGACCGAAGTGATACATTTATTTTTACCATTTTGCTCGGTTTGGCCGTCGTTATCGTGACTAAAATGGAGTAGAAACGCGCCGAAACGACCACGCTGAAATTGAATGAATATACGATAGAAAAACCGTAAAAAATCACCACATATATTATATAATATCAGCTACAAATCGACTGATTAAATGCGAGAAATTTATATTAACAGTCAAGAAAAATATTCATTAGGAACACCAGGTCGTAGACTCGTAAATCACATTAAATTTCACAATTCTTCTCGTTATCCATATAACTTTTACTATAATTTTGCAGGACCAGCGTTGAGTGGCACGCTTATTAAGAATATTGGTTTTGAGTGGATGCTGTTTGGTATCGCCATGCTTGATTTCCTCTATGCACCGCTACTGTTTAGTTTAAAGAGTCCACCTACCAAAGAGGAGAAAAAGGTATTTTGATTAATAGAAAAATTGTTTCAGTTTAAACATTTTCGTATTTTCAGTCGTTAATTACCGGCGATCAGTCATCAGTGAGGTACGTTACCTATCAAAACGAAGAGGACGAAGAATAAAATAAATAAATTATAGAGAATTGTACAAAGTAAAGAAATATATGTCAGAAAGTCCTGGTAGGTCAAATTTCTATACAGGGCATTTGTAACAATGTACAAAAAAAATGAGCGCGTTGTATGAATCAGGCATGGCACAAGGACAAAAACTATTATTTTAGTTAATAGAAAATATTAATTATATGTCTGTCTACATATATTTAACCCTCATAGATGATGCAAGCTCTCTTGGTACCTAACCACCAGATGGAAGTAAGCTTAAAAGTTCAAAATTCAAAAATTTTCACTTCAATTAGGGCCCTCGTATAGGATCTTAGTGAATGGCTGCACTAGATCCTGTCAAAAAATTAGAAACGAGGCAATCAGAGTACCCTAATCAATATTTGGCTAAAAAAGTTTCGACCACAAGACACGTTTATGTAAAATTGATGCTCTTCCATCTACACCCGAAATGATTGTCTTACGTAGAAATTAGGAAAACATTGGATGTCTATTTAACCCCATTACGTAGAATTTAAGTATAAAGTTGACAAAAATCATTCAAAAAGAAAAGAATTGCTGGGCCAATCAAACAAACATTGCCATTTTTTTAAATAGACGCTCGAGAGGCTTTTTGTTTGTCTTTAAAAGTTGAAAATTTAGACATTTCGAATTTTAAGGAACAAGCCTCGAAAAGGGACCTCAAACAAGAAAAAAAAACATTAACAAACTAAAAAGAAAAATATATTTACGAAATAATTTATTGTTGAATTAAATTTTTGTATGTAAAGTCCCGCGACTACGGTACATATGTTTTCTTCTTCAACGGGAGACCATCTCCTTGGAAGGTTATTGTGAGTAGACAATAATCCACAAAAATCCTGACCAACAAGTAAAAAAATTTATGTTTATAATATTTTAAGCTGGTGAGGGTCCGAAATACAGGGCAATATCGTAAAATTTAAGCGATTTTTGCTGCTTGAACACGTAATATTTAGCGTTAGTAGCTTGTATTTTTAATTGAATTAGAAAAATCGATGTTAAATTGCATGCTAGCTGTTAAATCTTTAAAAGAAATTTATCTAAAGTAGAAAATATTGATTGTATAGAATATAATATTATTACTAATGCTATATCTAAATGTTTTGATGTGTAACACCTGTTAGTGGTGCAAATATACTTCGTTAAGACAATGTTTCATTAGTTTGACTCACCCAACAAAAGCAATTTTCGATAATTAACCAAATCGCTTTTGGATTTACAACAAAATTATTCGTTTAATAATATACATGAACGCATATTGGTCCGATGATATAACAACAGTTAGGTATTACAAAATACAAAGTTACATCATTTTGGTCTACAATAAGTTATTTCAAGTCCAATAATCACGAAACTTACATGTCCCCCAGCGCAAAAAGGTTGCTATTTTTGTTAAATAGATTTTTCGTGTGTTCGCGGAAATACTTAAAAATTGTTTTGGTTATTGGAAAGCGCCAGATTATTGAACCATTCAATGTACCTACTTATTGTTCTAGCCATTTGTGGAGAAAGCCATTTCACGGCATTTGCGACAAAAATGTTTGCGATGATTAATAATTTTTTGGAAAAAGCCGAAGAAGAAAAATATATTTTAATAATATCGGTCATAATAATAGTTTACGTGATGGAATGTCTGTGTTTTAGGTCACTTTTTAATTCAATCCATTGATCTTTCACTAGCTTAGCAAAATCTATTCATAAATAACTACAAACTTTTGGTGCTTACCTCGTATTTAAATTATCTAAGGCATGTCCATTTGTAGTTTCATTTTTCTTTAGGACAACGCTTCAATTATATAGAGTGGCAAAACCTGCAACAAAAAAAAGTTTAAATAAAACCACTGAGAACCACCTTATGGACCAAATCTACCCTCCTGAACTTACTATATGTTTGGGCTCCTTGAAGTTAAAGTTGCAAGACAGTTGAGATGAGGAAATGTCCAGTTTATTTTTGATCGAAAATCAATTAATCTTGCCAATATTATTTCCAAAAATTTAAATAAAATCAAAAAATAAAATAAATAAGAAAAACATTTATGATGGAAATAAGAAATCATTTACGTGACTTGAAGGCTAATTCTAAGACTCACAATTAACAATAGAACTTAAACAATAATGACTCACACAAAGACATGGAAAAAAGTATAAATTCTTGATTTGTCTGTCTAGAAATCAATATAAAACCAATAAAACGACAGTTAAATAATAAATTGCAGAAAGAAAATAATTTCTTTGCAGTTTTAATTAAATTAAACACTATGTATTTACGTTCCAAGTGTCAATAACATTTAAATATACCGATTTATTTTGAACAAGACTTGCCTAGATAACAAGAAAGTACAAAAACTCATGCCTTTACATAAGTCGCACAATTCCATGGTAAAAATCACCATCGCAGTGGACAACGGAAGAGTTTTGACACCGTGACGAGCCCAGAAAAATACCTATTACATGGATGGTGTCCACTATAAAAGAAATAGCGTATGTTTTGCGAAAACTCGATACTTTCTCTGTGGCTATGGGATATAAGAACCCCTTTGGTCCTGGCGTGGCCATCTATCGTATCTATAAAGGGAGCGCGTGGTAAACTAAATATCAATTGTGTTTTGGAACTAAACAATTATAATTAAGTTTGAAATTGAAAGAATTTGTGAGTGACTGTGATAGGATAAGATTTAAAATGTATTCGTTAACGGTAAGTAAAGAGGAAATTTTCGAAATTTAAAAAAATTGTACAGAAAACACGAAAATGCTGAAAAAAAATAAACGTTTAAGTTTCTTTCTTTTTAAAATTTCTCTTTAAAAAATAATGTTTTTGTTTTTTGAATAAAATCCTTTTAAATTAAAATAAATACACTTCATATGAATGAAAAAGACATTTGAAAATAAAAAGAAATTATGTTTAAGTATGTGTACAATCCAAGATAGAATATGTATGTCTCTTTTTACATATATTTATTTTATTAAAAACACTAAAAGTAAATATTTAAATTTATTTATTAATTTTAGATAATAATTTAACATACGTGCGTCAAGAAAGTAATAAAAAAAAACATTGCAGTGTACTCGTAGTATAAGTTGAAAATATTCAAAAATAATTTACTGAAACTTGAAAAAAAATTTTCTAAGAACTCTGTATACATATACATAGTATGTATTCATACTGCATATAGTATACGCAATAAAAACTCGAACTTGATTAGTGTTGAAAAGGTGTTCAAGCTTTTTCGAATTTTCGAAATATGAATTTATAAATCATCGCGCTCTCTAAGAATTTGAAATTATTCAATTTTTCTTAAGAAACAAAAAAAAAGTTACATGATCTCCCATTTTAACGACCACATAGTGTAGTAATCTTGCATATGATTTTCATTTTGTGGGCTTAATTACCCGTATACATACAATTGGGAAATGAGATTGACTTTAAATTACCTAATTTTTCGAGTTATTGAGTTTTACATGTATAAAAAATAACAAATTAATTAATGATTGCGAAGTAGTACGATATCACAAAAGTGAAATGCACCAAATCACAAGAAGTTGACCAAAACTGGCTTGTGGGTGCTTTACACATCGTCTGGTATTGTTTCTATTGTTTTTCTAATAAATCGTAATGGTCTACTAAATCTGTGCATACATACACACACACACATACACACACACACAGACAGATTTGATACTGAAGTAGGTAGTGCGTGAAAGTAACTCAAATACAAAAGTTCATTTGTAAGCGAGATTGTCAATTTAAATATTTAGCGAATGGTCAGTACGAGGTATTGCAAAAACAATAATTATTAGTATTACTGCGACAATTATAAAGATTTATAAGTATTTGTGAACGGTCTACTTCTTTAAAATACCACATTTCTTTTTACATTCGATTAAGAGGTATACATAGAAGTTATGTAATCAAATTTTATTTTTCAGACTGTTCTAGTAATTGTTTCACTAATTATTTCGTGCCACTGCCAATATCAAGAAGACGGTGAACAATATCCAAGAAGACCTCCGCCCCAGATCTTAACGCATAAACAAGCCTTAAATCACGATGGAAATTTTAAATATTTATTTACATCTGAAAATGGTTTAGCTCAAGGAGAAAGCATTGCTCCAGACGGGTAAATGATTTTTTACTATTTTACCTTAACTTTCTATAAATCCAGATTTATAGAACAAGAACTGGTGGCTACAGTTACGTAGATCCAGATGGCAAAAAAATATCCGTCAAATATACTGCAGGCAAAGAAGGTTTTAAAATATTAGAAGCCGACCATTTGCCTAAAGCTCCGCAACCCATTGCTCCCCTTCCAGTGCCACAACCTCAGGCTTCCTATTCACAGGTAAAACACAAAAAAACTGATTGTCTTAGTTGCGATTTTCTAATAAATACGTATAATTTCAAGCCTCAATCTTCAAGTCAATACGATGATGGCAAATACCGTCCAGAAGTTTATGAAAGACCTCGTCCCTCTCCAAGCGGAGTTGCTCAATCTTATTATCGTCCAAAACTTTATACTCAACCTGCCGCCAAACCAGTATATCAGCCTCAAGCACAATACTCACATGTACAACCCAGACCAGTCCAGAGCGGTAACGATTTGGATGAGAAAGAACCAGATTACCATGACGTTCCCGGAAAACCTTACAGTTTTGGTACTGGATATCTATTTGAATTTGGATCGGGTTAAATTAGGTTGGTCATTTTTTTAATATATTTTGTTATCCTATAAGGAAAATAACTGTTTATACGTTTATTATTGCTTAGAAGTACTAATGGTGACATTAAATGTGATTACATCTTACAGTATAAAATAGCGTTTCAGGGGCTCATTTATTAGACTGTATTTATACCATTAGGTTTTCTTTTAACATGTAAAATCTTTTGTTAAATGTAATATTATTGCAAAGTAAAACATATTTAGTTGTAACTATATCTAGTGCAATATGTTTTTGTTTGTTTTGTAAACATTTGTTACTTGTTTCATATGAAAATAAAATTTTATAGCTGTTAAAGGAAGTTGATTTTAACTATTTACTCAAAAAAATATAAAGTTCTAGTTTATACAGTTCAGAAATACTTCAAAATAACACAGACATACTTAGTGGGAATTATGACTTGATTGGGGTGCACTTTTACTGCCAGTAGTAGTAGTTTTATTTTCAGTCTTTAAACTTTGATACTCTCGAACTTCCTCTTGCAATTCTCGCACCAATGAGGCTAAGACCTCAGGATTCACTCCAACTTCACATAATCGTACACAAATGGTTAAAGCCTCAGGACTGAGCCCAGTGTTCAGTAATTGAGAAATATTCTGAATGGTTGCTAACGTGGATTGAGCTTCCTTGATGTGATGAGTTCGGCTTGAATCCATCTACAAATAAAATATTTATTATATTGCATTGGATTTGATTTGAAAAAACAAACTTTTTAAATATGTATAACAGCAGCAACCTAACCTAACAAAACATAAATGTCATTCTACTTCTTATAAATTGTCTAACTTATTTCAATCCAACGTTGCCAGTTGATAAATTCAATTGAAAATTGTATTTACAGAATATGCTTTATTTTTTGTATTGCTACGATTCAATTTGACCCGTTCTATAATTTAAATTAAATTTACCATTTCATAAGTGTATTAATTCAATATATGAACCAACTTTCTGAGACTTTACCGGTTTAATTGTAAGCCATTTATCTAATTTGCAGTCTTAGCAGAATAGTGGGAATAATCTCTCAAATTATTCTGTTTTAATGAATAAAATATTTTTTAAATAGTGAATAATAATTCTACGATACCAGATTCACTATTCATTGCTATTGAAGGATTTAGGCATGAAAAACATTTGTATGTTTCCAATTTGCGAAATCTACTTTTTGTTTGCCCAAACAATTAAATGTACTATGAAAAAATTTTAATGTAAGTTGGAAGATTTTAATTTTTAATATATCGGGTG
>JABRWK010000076.1:232796-260128 GCA_013372445.1 Hypothenemus hampei
AATTTAAATGCTCTAGGATTGCACAAATGTATTTTTTAGCAGCGTTTCTTCGTTTCGTAGGATCATCTCTTTTATTCAAACCGATGATATTCATCGCTTGTGGAACTAATTCATATACTTTAATTAGTTCTCCATCGTCACAATTGCTAATTAACCATTCGAAATGTTAAAAAACTATTATAATACTGTAATTGGGTAAAAATAATTATTGTCTTACAACACAGACACATTAAACAGTAATAAATAAGAACAAATATTAGTATTTAAATGTAATACTTTGTTGCTTCACACATAAAAGTTCTTAGTAAAACTGCTCAGGCCATTGTTTTCCTCTTCACCGATTTACCAGTTCTGCCATCTACGTAAATATGTGGGTTCAGATGATGTTTTTAGGCGTAATTTAGTGGTATCATCGCAATTTGAAGGCCCATAAGTAGGGGTGTGAACTTTTGAAATCCAGTTACTGGATAAATGTATCGGCAAGATGTTATTCTGATCAATCCAGTCCTAATTTCTACCACTCGCTATCACTGTGAGTCAGCCATCACGCCTAATTACCGGTTAAAACAGCAAATCAACTTAAAAATTGAATACATTTAATAAAATTTCAAAACTACCGGTCAATCGTGGAATTTGAGGTTATAATAAGAAAGTTGTTTACTTACTGTGAGGACATCAAAGCAGATCACAGATGATAAATATCCTCAGGTTTTCCATGGATTTTTCACGGAATTAACTCATAAATAAATTAAAAATTGCTTAAAAATGAGCAAAAAGGGAAAATTCACATGATAAGGAATTTTTACGTTTTAGTGTTGGTAGTTCTGTGTTTGTTTATTTCCGCTTTAATTTCGACGTTGATTCTGACCAATCGCGGTCTCGGACAATTCCGAGGGATATTCAAATTTTTTAATTTTGGAGGCATTTTGAACCAAAACGGCTCTAACTAAAAGACTGAAAAAAATATCGAATGATAGTCAGCCTTGAGTACTATAATCTCCATGTAAAAGTTTTCAAATTGATAACCCATGCAGGTGCAAAAAAATAAAAACCGATTTCCCATGTTAATTTCCTATATCCAATGTTCGTCTGGACACCCGGTATATAATTATTAATAATATTTATTATTAATAGCTAGTAAGGTATTAAAAATTTTAGCAACCTTAACACCTAGATGTAGATATAGTGTAGGTATATAACTTTGGTTTTTTTATTGAAATTCTAAGTTCATATTGATTAAGGGTAAAATACAGGGTGTTCTATAAGTGTTGCATATTTCAGAGGCTGATAGAACATTGAAAAATAATGGTGTGTTTCCATATAAATAATATTCTAATAACATTAAGTATAATTTAAAAAATATATCGTTTAACTTATCAAAAACAAGTTAAGCGACTGAGAACAGATGAATTATAAAAATAGTAACCCGAACTACCAATGAAAAATTTAAAAATTCGAAAATGTCCTGATACAGTGGAAGAAACACTGATGCACTGACAGCATTCTCAAAGTATTGGTTTCAATACAAAAGTACTAACACTGGCAACACTGTTCCAATCCTTTTTTTATATTATAAATGAAAAGAAGAAGAAGGACAATTTTAAATGATGATTGGACCGGTGTGTTTTGTTTGATTCGTTAAAAGGCCTGTAATTGTTGCTTTTTCTTAGTTAAAATCTTTATTATTGTCACTCAGTGTTTTTAGTGTACGTAAACGGTGGCTTAGCATATATTATAACGACAGCTCTTTCTAATATGTTTATTTCATTATAGGTTATATCTTCATATTTTAACGGTTCCAAATGCTAAGCTCAAATTCCCTTGGAAATCAGACCATGGACACTCAAGTTCCATTGCAGAAGATGGAGATTGCAGCCAGAAATGTGGATAAGTCTCTACAACTCGATTGCAGTGCGCCAAAACTCACCGATCTCATGAATGTTAATGCTCAAACTGGTTCAACAGCTAGCGGTTTAATTGATCATGATTATCCTTCATTAAACGGAATGCCAGTGGCTTTAAGTAATATGCCTCAAATTAGGAACACTAGTACTGTCCCACTACCACCTGAAATTATAGACCACTTTAGTCGTATCCTTTCTTGAAAATAATATTTTAAACATGTTTTTCATGTAAATTCCTTAAAAATATGTAATAGATGTTCAGTGTCATTGTATGATGGGACTGTTTCCAGAGATAAATAGAGCATGGTTAACTGTGGACAGTGATATTTACATTTGGACCTATGAACAAAACACTGATCTAGCCTATTTCGATGGTATTAATGAAACAATATTGTCAGTTGGTCTCGTCAAACCCAAGCCAGGAGTTTTTCATGCCTTTATTAAATATTTGTTAGTCTTAACCACTGCCGTAGATGTAATAGTTTTAGGAGTTACGTTTAGTGAAGGTACTACATGTTCCAGATATTACAAAAAAGTAGAATTCAAATTATAATTTATCAGGAAACGGTGTTGATGATGAAATAAATTTAATTCCGGATCCAGTTTTTACACTTCCAACAGATGGAAGAACTATTGCAACTATTGCG
The DNA here is from genome assembly GCA_013372445.1 of Hypothenemus hampei. Taxonomy (NCBI): domain Eukaryota; kingdom Metazoa; phylum Arthropoda; class Insecta; order Coleoptera; family Curculionidae; genus Hypothenemus; species Hypothenemus hampei. The sequence goes on from JABRWK010000076.1 coordinate 235,348, forward strand.
TCCACTGCAACAGGTCGTTTATTCTTAGGAAGTAAAGAAGGCTGCCTATTTGAAATTTCTTATCAAGTAAGTCTAAAAGTTGAAGATAATTACACACGTAACTAAGCTTTGAAAGTATACGTTATGTCCTCGGATATGGTTCGACGCAGTTCCCTATAACTTCTTCAGATTTCTTCGAACGGTAATAACGTCATTGCATCTCTGATTTACTCCTACAAATGTTCTGCATTCAGAGGAAGATCATTTGCGTAAACTATGTATTTTAAACCGTCCCAAAGGTAAAAATTTGCTATAGTCAAATCAGGGTTTTTCGCTGATTATAAAATAGGACCACTTCGACCGATTCAATTCTCTCCAAATTGTTGATTCAGTCATTCCGCAACTATTCACGCATAATGGACAAGACAACAATCCTGTTGAAAATAATACCTCGTGGAATAATGAATCGGTATATCGTCCAACTTTTCATTTAGAAAATATTGTAATAAATCTAAATACGTGTGCTGATTAACCGTAATTTCAAAAAAATGTGGTCCAACTTTATTATGGTAATAAATTGCACGTCATACGTTCACTTTAACTGAATATTGCCGATTACGAACGATTCGGAAATGGGGATTGTAATGATTGCAGTATCTCACATTGTGCGATGTGATGCAACTGTACTATTGATGGAGAACGTAATTTCATCAGAGAATACAATATCTCGACAAAAGCATTGGTTATCCGTGATTTAAGCGCTTATCAACAAGCAGAAATTCAAACATTTTGCAGGATTTCTGGACTGAAAAACGTGATTAAAAATTGATTTATAGGGATGAATTTTCAATTGTTTGAATGTTTTTTAAATGTGCGTTTATTTTAAACCGAATCTATTACAATAAAAGTAACGTTATTATCTTCATCTCGAACTATCTTAGTTTTCTTAATACGGAACCAATAGTTAAGAATTCCTTTATCATTTTTTCTTCACCATCTTTTGAAATAGTATAAATATCTGGAAACTTTTGATTAAATTCCTCGATAACTCAACGGACTGCTTTACCATATCATTGTATCAGATAAATTCGTTGCTTTTTCGACAATATTGTCATTTACTAAATAAAAATCGTGTTAAGTCGGATTGTCACGAAATCAGGAATTAATTTTAGGGACTTGGAAAAACTTTAAACTAAATCGACTTATTATTAAATATTTATCTGAAATGAAAAGGAAAACTGATTCGACCGTCTTGAAACAAGCAAGAACTATTATAAAGAATATATTTTTCTCGTAAGATGAAAAAGAAAAAAATTATTCCTCTTGGCAACCCCATTCAAGGACATGCGGTATATGATCAGAAATTTTCTTAATTGCAGATGGTGAAACAAATCATAAAAACACTTTTTCACCTAAAATAAGATCTTATTTTATTAGGCCGCTAGTGGATGGTTTGGTAAACGTTGTAAAATGGTGAATTTATCTACAAGTGCTCTATCATTCCTTGTGCCATCTTTTCTAAATGCTGCCCTCAGTGAAGAAGATAGTCTAATCCAAATAGTAGTAGACAATAGTAGGAATATTTTATATACTTTAACAGAGAAAGGTTCCATTGAAGTGTGCGATTTAGGTGAGAAAGGAAACAGTTTTTCAAGGGTAACAAAAGTATCACAAAATGCCCTTGTTAATCAGGCAATGAACACCGTTAAGTACGTCATAATACCAGCCCCCTTTTTAACCTTTTTTCTTTAATTATTAATGTTGTTTTTTAGAACATTGGATAGTCAAAACTTTCGGCCTATTGTAAGCATATCTCCAATTGAATCCTATGAGTCTGGAAATTTAAATTTAGTTGCAATTACTCAAACTGGTGTCCGATTTTATTTATCAGTTGTTAGTTTATCAAATCAAGTGCCAAATCAAAGACCATATACCTTAACGTTGGTACATGTACGACTTCCACCCGGCTATTCAGCAAATATAACTGTTCGTCCTAGAAATGTCCACACTGCCCATTATAGGTAAAGGTTTTTCAAGTTAAATTCTTAAAATATAAATTAATGATATTATAGGGATCGAAATTTGATAATAATATCTAATGTGAAAGACAAAGACGTTTTATGGTGCTTGAGTTCTGATTTATTTCCATTTTCTTCCACTTTAATGGAGGCTTATTCCACTATGAATTTGGATGGCCCTGCCTTAGCCCTAGCTGAGGTAATAAACATTTTTAACGTAAACACATTTAATACTAGATGCCATTTAACAGGTTACATATCCGAATCATTTACGTTTGAATACAGAATATCAAGAAGAACCTCCGCTAGTAGTCAGACAGCATATGGAACCTCCTAAAAAATATGTGGTATTAACGTCGCATAGTGTTCAAACTTTTATTAAACTACGTCCAGTTGATTTACTTAAGCAAATTTTAAAAGATAGTCATGGTAAATTAACTACCCATAATAACAAATTTGATCAAATATAACAAGATTCATTTTATTAGGGAAAGACACTACGGCTTTAAAAGCCTTCTTTGCAATTCAAAAACAGGCTCAAGCTTGCGCTACAGCTCTAATATTGGCAACATTAGAAAGTGAAGAAAATGCTGATATTGCAGAACTGGCAACTAGGGCGTTTTTCATGTTTGGAGGAGAACCCCATTTAGTTCAACCACAACAAACGAATATTTGTAAGACTTTCTTGAACGCTTTAATGCCGTTAGACAATGATTTAACTTCAGTTTCAGGGACCACGATGTTCTCTCCAAACATAATATCTACTCCTGCTCAGCAATATCAGGGTTCTCCAATATCTACACAGTCTGCTGGTTCTTTTCTACAACAAAGTGGATATCCTCAAGCTGGAGCATTGCATACAAATTATTCGCAACATCATCAAACGGTGTTTGATCCAAGTTGCTTTATTAACTTTTCCGCCAAGCATAATGGTTCGTACCTATATTTGTGTAGGATCTTAAGACCTCTATGGAATAGGCGATGTGTAGAACATGTATCACTTGATAATAAAACATTTTTGGTAGGTTTTAGTGATGGTTGAATTGGAATCTTGAACGATGATAACCTTTTTTTTAGAATCAAAGTACTATAACTTCCAACGATTGTATAAACATTCTAAACAATTTAAACGCTTTTCACAATTTTCTTAAATTGAACAATCAGTTGACGTCATTTAATAATTCTCGAATTCAAACATCGGTGATGGCCCATAATACAACTCAGATAAACCAAAGTCTGGTTAATCCAACTCCCCAGGATCCACAATATGAGGAACGTCAGTCGTTAGATGCATTAAAAACATTTGTGTGTCACTGTTGCCAAATTGTGGGATTGTGGAGAATATTGTGCGATCATCAGTTTCATGATTTAGTGGGTAAGTTTTCTTGAATTTTAATTTTTAATAAAGAAATATTTTTTATCATATACATATAGCGAAGAAATTTAATAAAAAATTATGAGAGAAAATTGAAAAGCCTAAACTTTATTTAACGGCTATTGTGGCTTGTAGTTCGTCACACCATTATATTTTCAAATTAAAATGGTGATGTTGAATCCCAAAAGTTTCTAGAATAGTTCTCGTTAATGAAGTAAAAGTATTTCAAACCATATTTTTTTAGGATCCTTGGCTGAAAATCAACAACAAATCTTACAAAGTACCACTTTTAAAGAATTATTCCTATATAGGCAAGACATATGCTCATTTTTGATAAATACTTTAGTAAATACCTATTTGGGAGATAATGCCTCAGTTGATTCTATTAGCAGTAAGCTGATGGAAGTTTGTCCTCATCTTTACAAGCCTGAAGATGCCGCTTTCTCTAAAGTAAGTTCAGATAGTTAATTTCAAGTAAGCAACTGACGAAATAAAATTTTCTTTAGGCAAGCGAATTGTTAAAAACAACGCGAACTCTACAAAACGTAGATGACAAAGAAGGAATGATAATTTCAGCTTTGCAATTATGTAAAAATATCGCTCCAAACGTGAATCTGCCCGAGGTTTGCAAACAATTTACGACTCTAAAGGCTTATAAAGCTGTTATCGAATTGTGTGGTCATTGTGCGAGAAAAGTTGATCCTGATCGGATTGCTAATAAGTATTTTCATAGCGATGAAACTGGGGGCGATCAAGAAGGATTGGATATGTTTGAGAAACGGTTGATTTTCTTTCTGGCGTAATTGTAAGACCTTTTTTCTGATTTATATTGTTTGTAGAATGGCAATTTATAAGGAGGTTACAAACATGGTTGAAAGTATTTACAATGAACAGGAACCAGTGTCTCAGCCGTTAGTTGAGCCTGACTATACTGACCCCAGGACAATTTTACTAGAGGGTCATGAAACCACAAAATTGAATTCTATAGTAAGAATCTACATGTGTATTATCCCAAAAAGTATCAGATTTACGTTTAGAATAGTTTAAAATGCCAATGCTATGTTAATATTTTCACATAAGGTACTCATTGATGAGTTAAATTTAAAATATTCTCATTTACATTGGGCTTATTCTTTAAAATATCCAATAAATGTTGATTCAATTTTTGTTTAAAATAAGAGATCAAAAAATAGAGGTAGGGTACTTTTTGGATAGTCACTAGACCATTGAACTCCAAATACCATTTTAACGCCATTGGGTTTATAGATGCACCAAGCGATTGACGATATTTTATATTACGACGACGAATTAATGCATGTCGCCCTGTATGAATGGATGGCTTCCAGAGAAATGACAAGTGACTTAATTAAAATAAACAAACCTTCCTTGGAACATTACCTAAAACGATGCTCAATCCAAACTCCTGAGAATATACCTGTTATGGATTTGCTATGGAAATTTTACGAATGTAATAACAATCATGCTGCGGCTGCGAAAATATTAAACAACTTGGCTTCACGCACAGGGTACTCAAATGTTTACCCTTATGATTTTACAAAAATAATTTGTAAAAATTTTAGTACAACTCTCACCTTAAAAGAACGGCTCATTTATTTAGCGAGAGCAATAATGTGTATGCGTAGCGATAAATCGGGTTATGCACCGTATTTGGGAGTTTTTCTTATGGATCTTGAAGACCGAATGGAAGTAGCCCGAGTCCAAGAACTGATATTGGAAGAAATAACGAATTCTAGAGAGGAAATTCCAAATGCAGAAGAAGCTATAGTGGCACTGAATAGTGGACTTTATGAGATTTCACAGGTCGGTCATTCGATATTAAAACAAAGTGTTTTCAATTCAACATTTTTCAGTTATATGAAAACTTCGCTGAACCCTTTCAACTGTTGGAATGTAAATTGGCTATTATTGATTGCGCTGGTTATGATGATGGAGATAATAGTTTAGTGAAATCAATTTGGCAACAGATATTAGCTGGCGAGCTTCGGAAAAGTTCTGGCAGCGGAAATGACCGTATGAGCCAAATATTAAGTAAAGTGAAACATTTAGCCAGACAATATGTGAATTCCAGTAATGGGTTTCCTTTAGGTAGACTTTCTTTTTAACTTTACGTAGCCGCCATTTTTCGTTTTACCATTTTCAGATTATATTGTGGGAGAATTAGAAATGGTGAATGCAAAATTAAGAGGTGACAAACACCTGGTACCAAATACATTAATTTCCGTTAATGTTTCTTTTGAAAAATTACTTCAAGTATATAACGAGTAAGACAAGTGTTTTAATGTTTAACTCTCTAGAGTCAAGTGGAAAATTCATTTTTTAGGTTACTCACCATTTCTATTAATTTGGATTTTTGGCAAAGAGAGGAAAATGAATTCCATCTTTGCGAAGCCATAGCTGCATTGGTCACTTCCTTTATAGATAACTGCGATTCTTATACCAGTTTTCAAAAGTAATCAAAAAAATATTAATTGTTTAAATTAAATTGCAATCTGAAATTTATTTTTAGGAGGAAGTTAACAGCTCTATGTCAAGATACTCTTGCTGCACTACTGTCTAACTTGTATAGCAAGCCTAATAGCGAGACTTTGGTAAACTTTATTAGAAGCATTAAAGCAAAATTATCCCGAATTTAGGGGTATTTAGTTTATTTCATTGAATATACGTTTTATATTTGTCCTTTCTTGTACGCATTAGAATTACATTTATAATTGTTGATGAAATTTGAACCTTCCGTACAATAGAGAAAGTGAGTCAAAAAGTATAGGACCACATTTCGTTTGTTTCTTGGGATAAATAAAACTAACTTTTAACAAATTTTATTTATTTAAACAAACTTGAAAATAACAAATATGTCAAAGTAATTAATAGATTTTGCCCCAATGTACTTTTCAACCTTTTCATAATCGCAAATTTACAAATTCATGTCCAAAAATATAATGCCACATATGGCTTTGATCAAAATTCATATAAAATCGTATGGTTTTTCCCTTTTTATGATGTATGACATTCGGTCCATCATACTTGAAATTAATTTTTGGAAAATTTCAGGGGGGGGGGGATACTGTACGCCTCTTCAGCAAAGTTTTTCTTCAAATGTTCAATGTTAGTGAATTGTCGCCGTCTTTGATCCATAAATTTTTCTTTTCATTGGATTTGGGTTTAGACTTTTTGGAGGCCATTTCATAATATCGATGTTAACATAAAACCATTGTTTTGTTATCTGAGTAATGTGGATGAGTGCATTATTGCTGGAATACTTAATTAGATCCTCTCAAAAATTCACCAACAGGCAAAAGGTTGTCTTAAGGAAGAGATACATAAACGCAAGCGTTTATCTTACTTTTCATAAACATGATACCATTTAATCAAAAACCTGTCAAAGTCATTACCAAGTCCCTTCCCTGTTATTGTTGGGAAAAAAACTGTTTTCCTTTCTTTAAGCGATTCCAGTAGTAAGCCCAACCATCTAGTCCATCCAGATTGAATTTTTTTCATCTGCGAAAATTACTGAAAGGACCNTTCAAAACACTTCCATCTTACCTAGGCCGGTGAATCTCTCCAATATTCGAAAAATAGCGGAAAAACACCTATTCACTCTCTGCTGTAAAAAATTCAACGTCACATTCTGATGCAGTAATAATATTTAGGCAATATTGCTAACATTCTAAACATTCAAACAAACCTGGCCTGATGCAATTCCGATGAGAATTTTTTGTACAAACACAGTTTAAAGTGAAAAGAAAAGTTTTTGCCATTAACACCCCATTTTACGGTACTTTCATGTTTAAATTAACAGGTAGATTGCAATTTGCAATTATCGGGGCTTTAACGACATTGAATGCAGCTAGCGTCCTCTGTGATTACTTTATACCATCTTGCATGTCGGCGAATAGATTTTTACATTAAGTTGCCCGTCTCATTGTTGTCTCTGATTTAATCCGAATTAATATTTCCTGTTTACATCATATAACTTTATTTCGAGAGTAGAAAAATTATTTTCTATTCTTTTTCATTAAGAATTATACTATTTCTTCATAAATTCTTTTTTGGGTATTTTTACAGATAGTCTGAAGGACAGATAATCGGAGCCTAAGATTTACATTGACTTGTCCATCTTTATAATCTGTGGGTATTTTATAGTTGTATAATTAGAGAAATAGAGTTTCAAATTTAAACCGATATAACGCATTCCCTCTCCTCGTATATATTCAGTACCAACTTAAATTTAGTAACATTTGTTAGTTCTAAAAAAAAAATCCTATGTCATGTCGAACGTCACTTATGTCAGTGTTTCTCATATGTCATCCAAGTGCAAGTTTTATTGTGTGATTTGGGCATACATTTATTAAAAACGTTTAACAAATTTACAGTGTTCCTTAGATTAAATAGCTGTGTTTAACGTACTCTAGATAATTTATTGAATTCGTCAGTTCGAAAAACAAAATGTCCACACCCGCTCGCCGTAGATTAATGAGAGATTTTAAACGGTGAGTCTTGTCTATATCCTTTTTTTAGGAATTGATTTTTCTTAAAAAATGTTTCAAACAATTCATTTATTTTATAACGATGCACGTTCTCTTCGTTCTTTAAAAATTATCCTTTAAATAAAGTATATGCGTAAGAATAAAGCGAGGTTTTAGTAAAGTTTCTTTGTCAAGGTGGCCTTCCAATGGCCTTCAAAGCAGCAAGTCCTAAATGAGTTTAAACACCAAAATAATGATTATTATTTGCATTATTTGACCTTAGGAAGAATAAACTTTTAATCGTAAATTTGCACCAAACAAACAAACAAAATGAGTTTACTTTTGTCAGAATGCAATTTGTTCTATTATACTCTAATACATATGTCCAATGTCCATTTTAAAGTTGTTGATAATTGAATGGTCTATCCAAATTTACAGTTTACAAGAAGACCCACCAACTGGAGTGAGCGGGGCACCAACTGACAATAACATTATGATTTGGAATGCCGTTATATTCGGCCCACATGATACCCCATTTGAGGACGGTACATTTAAATTAACAATTGAATTTACTGAAGAATACCCAAATAAACCACCAACTGTGCGTTTTGTTAGTCATATGTTTCATCCAAATGTTTACGCCGATGGTGGTATATGTTTAGACATTTTACAAAATAGATGGAGTCCTACATACGACGTCTCCGCAATATTAACATCGATTCAGGTAAGTTTAATTGAATTAAACCATGTTTAGTGATATTTATTGATTTTTGTTTTAATGTAATTTTTTTAAATTTATTATTTTTAGTCTCTACTTAGTGATCCAAATCCAAATTCACCAGCGAACTCCATGGCGGCACAATTATATAAAGAAAATCGACGGGAATATGAGAAGCGAGTGAAAGCTTGCGTTGAACAAAGCTTTATCGACTAGCTTGCAGTCACCAAAATCAAGATAATGTACACGCTTCAAAATTAATTAAAAAAACCAACAACTCCCCCATTTCTGATCATCGGGTGTACGTATTGGTTTTTCATATTGGTTTTGCCCTTAAAAAAAAAACGATGTATATTAGAAATTTCTAGATTTGTATTTCTGTTTATAACCATATTGATAACACAGCAATTTATCTGACTGTAAAAATAAGAGTCTTTTTTTCTTTTAAGCTTCTTTCAGGCCCTTTTCATCTTTGTTTTTGGATTCCCTTGTGTATTAGGCGAATATATCGCTTAAGCTTTAATTAAATAACACGATTTCATAAGAAAAAAAATATTTAGGAGAAAAAGAAGAACATCCCAGTGTTAAAACTTGTTGATTTCCTAATTTCATGGATATTGTCCTGTGTTAAATGATAATGTTTATTTTTAAAATTTAACCATTTCTTGTCACATCTAATATTGCATTGTGGGGATTCTGGCAGAGGACCGTAGTTGTATTTTTTGCCAGGTTACGTATTACGTTCATATCCATGACATGATCTTTAATAGTGCCTTTTGTAAAGTAACGATTATTTATCGAGTATCAGACAAGAAATGGTTACACTGAATTAGGCCCGTTGCCTTCGTGTTGGGGTTACATGGAAACATTTTTTCTTTTTCTTTCGTTTTATAAGGCACTTTAATAATAAATATTGTTTTTCATTTAATTTTTAATAAGTACTATCGGAAGTTCTGTACAGGTCATCGTGCTAAATGCAATTATGTGTTATATAAATCACTATACTTAATAAATTATTGTAAAATAAGAAGGGTTTTGTTCATGTTTTTTTTAAACAAACATTAACCCATTGAAAGATAAAGAATAGTGGTGCCACTCTATGTATATCATCTCTCAGTTAGAGTTTTGTTTGCACGTGGAAATTTAACATATGAAATTGTTAGAAAGTATGAAGTAGCTCCGTCGATATTATAAAAGAAATGATTTCAGTGTTGAGGGCAAAGGAGAAGCTCTGAGTGGCCAAAAGACGATTTACTCGGTGTTGAGCAAAATTCTTACTTATGAAACTCACCACAAACATTTAAACAGAACGAGAAGAGCCAACTCACAAAGCAAACAGAACATCGAGCCACAAGTTCATGCAATGTATTCAGTGACATCACAAAGAAGTAGTTTACTGCAAAGTTGAAATTATGCAAATATCATAAAAGAAAAATAATCAGAATTTGATTCAAATGGCACAATTCCATACACTGTTTTATTAAGCTTTGATTTTAGATCGATTTAACATTTTTTTTTGAAGATACGCATTTTATGATAAGATGTGTTCAAACTATAATGATTCTATTGCCGAGGAAGAATGAAGAACATAACTAGGAGCACTGAATTCTTTATTTAAAACAAATCGTTTATGGGATACTTAAAATATAGTTAAAAATGCAAAGTAAAGTAAAATTTATTTACAAAAGCACTTTAACTAATTAGATTGGTAAATACACACTATATGAAAATCCACTCTAAAAAAAAAGAAATCATAAACTGATTAAGCTTACCATTAACTTAAAATATTGTTTAATATTTGAATTAAAGGTATTCAATACAGTCGACGTAATGTTATCACATTGAGAAGGAATAATTAAATTTAGACATTGAAACTGTGTTACTCTATAATACTCGTATATACTTCCATAGTAATTATTAAATATAATTACGTTACTTTTTGATTAGATGAATTAGAATAATACAATATGTATATATTTTTTTGCAAGTTTATATAATGTTCCAATACCTTTAACGAGTTTTTGATATGAACGAAATTTGTTGGGGGTTTACAAGACAAAATTTTCTTTAAAACTGAAATTCCAAAAATTCTTAGCAAGATTTTACTTATTGAGATTGATGTTGGTACATTCACTCTAATATAATACATATACAATTAATATAAGTAAGCAAAATTACAATTTTATTCATTTTAATATAAATTTAATGATAAAGATCACAAATCTGAATCCTACAAACACATTATAATTTATTTAGTTACTTTGACATAGATAATAATACTGTAAATTATAAATCTTTACTTTTTTTTTAACGTGTATATGGAATCTTACTGAAAATAGATCTATTAAAGCATAACCAATATAAATATACAGAGTGTCCTTTAAATAATTGGCCATAATACTCTAACAGTCTAATGCTTGAACGAAAATAAGTCAATTTAAATTAATTTATCTTTTATAATTACTACCAAAAATTGGTAATAACAAAAATACAGAATCGAATGTAGATAGATATTAGAAGATTTTTCTTTGGGCCAAGCATAACACTGTTAGAGTATGGCCCATCATTTACAGGACATTCTATATAAAAAATAGTGCACCACAGAAAATATATTAAATGACTTAAGCATTTTCACTTACATATTTCAATATTGTTTAAGTCTATTATTTAAAACTCCTTATACATATACCTCTCTAACATCTAGCTTAACAATAATAATTTTTCTTCAAATTAGAATCAGTCCATCTATAGAATTTCCAAAAGGCGTTTTTTTTTTAAATTGTCAATCAATACGATAAATGCCAATAAATATTTTATTAATTTTTATGTAACAGATTTTACAAGAGTACATAAACATTGAAATTTTCCAAAAAAAAAGCAATATTAATTGGTCGAATAAATAACTGGCAGCTGAAAAATAACACGTAGTATTCTAGACATACACTTTCAGTTTAAATTATTAATTTTAAATCTATCTAGTATCTATAATAAATGTATTAAATGCGACATGTCATGATTGTTAATTAACTTCTCGCGGAAATATACGAATTAATTAATACAGTTCCAATTCAATTGCAAACACCACCGCAATACCATATAAATATATATTTATAATACAGTTATTTGTAATAATAATCGTAATTTTTGGTAGTAACGCAATGGTAATTGTTTAAATTATTAGGATAAACGTTTTGTTTCTTGGAAATCTTTTATGGAATGATATCAAATTAGAACTGATGACATATAGATCTTATCAGTGTTAAGGGACAATGGACAATGTGTCCCAGATTTTAGTTCACAAACTTTAGTCACTCAATAGGTGTATTAATGAAAAACTGATTATTAAATTTGGCAGATTTCATTTAAATACACAATCTTCTAAAAAAACACTCAAAAGGAAAAATTAAGAAACTCGAAAAGGTTCTGTTTCGAGGTCATCCCTTGGAATGAACTTTTTGTCAGCGTTCCATGAATGCTGACATAGGAAATCCATAAGAAGAAAAATAAGTTGTGACCAACTAAAATGATGGTTTCTGCTTGAAACCATTCTTTAGTAATATATTGCATGCTACTTGATTGATTCCATCGCGTTGCGCGACAATAAATAAAACGCTTTGGCAGAGTTCTCTATATACTTACTTTTGGAATGAATAGTAAAACAATTTCAGCCATTTTTAAAGACATTTTCGTAGCACCTTCTTATGTATTTTATGTCGAATCAGTTCATGCAGTTCTGGACAGTTTAGCAAGTGTCTGCGACATATGCATTGTGAAGTGAAGTGCCATCTTGGATCCCTTTATAGTATACTACTGACATATGTGATTTCATCACATATGCCAAACATTTCCTTGTAATTGAGCGAGCATTTAAAGTCTGTAAACCAAAGTTGGAAAATGGGGAATGGAACCCTGTATACATAATAGAAATATTTTAATTGACCGATTTCTGGAACACAATTTTAAATTAAAAGAGGAACGCTGTCCGAATAAAAATGTCCACAAAAATTAATATTAATTAACCCTGTGTAATTGGTATATCGTGACTTAGAACCGTATAATTTTGGTGAAAGCGATGGCCAAAACAAAGACTAAAATTGAAGGTTTGGTATTGCTGGCGCTACTGACCCGGATGTCGCCTTTTTTCAGGAACGGTCTGTCTATGACGTGAATGATACCGTTGGTGCATTCCACGTTGGGGCGAAACACTGGAATTTCCAATTCTTCCCAATGAATTACGTAAGCTATAATTTAAGAAAACAGTAGTGTTACATCTCGTGTAAGTATTCCAAATACATCGATTTTTATTGCATTCTAGGAGGATCCAATTATTTTATTTCTATTTTAATTTAAATTTCTCATTAATATATTCACGTTTAATGATTGGGTTGTTCAGACTTGCAAGACCTCTACAATATCCTCTAATTGTACTTGGTCAGGCACCTATTTCGCATCCAGAATATATAATACTTATTTATAAACTATTAATTGCCTTATTCACTTAAAATTCTCCAGAAGAAAAATGGTTTTCAAGTGCATTTCCAAGTCAATTTCCATAAGTATTTTTCCTGAAACATACACGGTATCCAGATATGACTGTAGAACAAGGTCATGAGCTTAAAAACAAAATGATCTAACCTAATTTAAGTGTATTCGAAAATGCATTGTTTGGTGGCTAAAGAGCCTCAATTTTTTTTTAAATTTTTCTGACATAGTTTCCAAATGGTGTAACCGATTTCCAGTGTTCTATTGTATCATCAATCGCCATAATTTTATAATAAAAAAGGCATGGTAAAAAAGTTTATTTTAAAACATCAGGTTTCTGAAAAAACTCATTCAACGGCTACATAAACGATTGCACTTTGTTTATCAAGGTATCCACCGATACCAATTTTTTTTCGTTTTTTGTTCGCATTTCATTCGGAAACTTTTATGTCTGTTATAAAATGTTTCTCCATGTAGGATTTCATTAGAAAAAAAATTTATAGAGTAAATTCGGTAAATGTGGAATAGACCGGGTAACATGGAATATCCTCGTATCGATAAAATGTGCAACCCCCTCTATGATTTGATAGTGATTATTGCTTGAAACAAAAGAAGATTGTGACATGTAAAAATTTATGGCGCTGCAATCGTTTTATGACATAAAATCTTCATATAGTTTTAACCGCTAAACCTAAAGTTTTCAACAGTGGTATAAAAAGTGTTATAAAAGTGATAAAGTGAATTATTATTATATTATTTCAGTAGGTACTTATGTTCTATTATATAACCATATGTTTATTATGAATGAATTGATAAATAACTCATTTGAAAAAGTTTTAACGACTTTTTTCTCTTCGTACTGCATTTCGTGTAATGTGGAATACTTCATATAAGCCGATGCATACCTATACCATATTAGCCTCATATCGAATAAATATTTTTAGATAAACTATGTCTGAATCCAAGAAATGGAAGCAATGGGAGGCTGGTGACATGGAAAAAACTATTGACGCATATATTTGTGATTTTCCCAAAAAATTTTGTAAGTAAATTTCTTATTCCATATTACTCTCAGTTCTCATAATACCCGAAAAACGACATAGTCGTCATTTTTGATAAATAAGTCCTTCATTTTTTATTGAATTTGTATATGCAAAGATCGGTATGAACACTAGTCATCACTTACCAATATGACAAAAAAGGGTTCCATTATTTTTAACCGTTTACTAGATTTTTGCAAAAAAGAAAATGGTATTTCATATTTATCAAACTTACTCTAATACTCTGTATCAAGCGGACTTACGTGCCTACGCACTTTCATTAGTATTTTGTTTGTAGCAACAAAAAAAGCCGTATTAATTATAAGAAAGGGGTTTTACTAAAAGAAGCAAGTAACAACCAATTTACTTGTTATAACAAATGTTCGAAGGACTTTTCATTTTCTTATAGGTATGTATGAGTTTTAAAATTTTTCAAAAACTTAAACTATTTTCTATAACGGTTATCTCTAAAATAATTGGAACTATTTGTAACTCTTTGTATCAATTTCGGTTCGGTAGAAATAGGAGAGGTATATATTGTCGATTTCAAAGCGCTCCAGAAGAAAAAATCAAAAAGCATTACGTCAGGTGATCTAATGCCTCTTGATTAATTCGGATGAGCATCATTTCCTTGTCCAATCAAACTATTAGGATATGCTTCATTTAAATGCCTACGGATGTTAAAATGTAAACTAAAATGTGAAGAAGCCCCGTGGCACATGAACTATATTTGGACTCCAAGTTGTAGAGGAAGTTCAAGTAAATCAGCTTTTGTGTTTTGCAAAAAGAAATAAATAGCTATTTCCGTTTAATATGTTAGAGAGTACAATTAGTCCTGCAATAAAATTGTTAATAATACCTGCCTTATTATTAATAAAATTTTTTCGTTGCCACAGACAAAATATTAATGAAAGTGCGTAGGTAAGCAAATCCACTGGATGTAGGGTATCATAAATTAATTTTTTGTAATGAAACCGCATATATGAGAAAAATTTTACAACAGATAAAAAGTTCCCGAATGGAATAAACTTTTTAATGAAAAAAATTGGTTACCACAGGCACCTTGATACAAAAAAAAGTAAAATTGTTTGTTTCGAAATAGTTTTTCCAAAAATCTGGTGCTTTGAAACAAACTTTTTTAGCATAAAATTATGTCGATTGATAATATGAAAAACATACACCAAATAGGACGAGAATCGGTTGCACCATTTAAAAGCTACATTCGTAAAATTAAAAATTTTAAGAAAACGCTTTCTGGCGACTAAACGAAGCATTTTCGGATTTCCTTAAATTAGGTCAAATTATTTTTTTTTTAGACTAGTTTTGTGGTTAAATGTTGTAAAGTCATTTCTGGGACGCCATGTACATTTGTATCATGTAAATCGCGAGAATGGCCTATTTGGCATAACTTCAGAAACGAAATATTAAATCCAGCCAAAAAATGAGACAAACAGTAATGCTCTAAGCGCACAATTTGAATTTCCAATTACTGCCAACAATAAAAACATACATGAACAATTTCTACGCAAATACATACCTGAGCCATAATTGCGTTTTAAACCTAAAATAATAAGTGGATATATTAAAAAATGGTGTGGCGTCATTAGACTTGCGGTTCGATTTGTAAAATTAAACAAAATAAAGCAAATAAAATAAAATTAACGATTTAAAATATGTGCAATGTGTGTGTGCATTTCCATTTTTTGTATTGACATTTTTATAGTGAAAATTGATTAGACGATTTCAATGCACCCATAAACAAACATAAAACTTACTTGAATTGTTTTTGGTAACTGAATCGATGAATAAATCGAAAAAGAAGATAAACAAATAAAAATTTATATTAAAAACCAATTGTGTCTAGACTTGGTGAAGATTTATATTTTAACCCATGAACTCTGGGTTAATTAGAAATCTCTACAAAAAAAAACTTACTGTTATCCATTCGTTCCTCAACGAAAATCTTCAAAGAACCTCTTAAAGTAGGCAATTCAACAGCAGGAGGTTCCAAAGCATTAGTACGATTAGTTTGATTTACTTCCCTATGTCTGGTCATTTGCTTGATACGTTCCATTGTGAATACTTCATCGGATATCACCAAATGACGTTGCAGGGTGGTGATGGCCTAAAACCGGAAAATTCATAAATAAGCTCGTTTGTTTTAATTAAGTTACACTTACGTGATAGGCATAGTCGTACATAAATAGTTTCTTTATGGCAGAGGGCATCACCACTTTGGCGTCTTGCCAGGCCTTGTTACGGGGCACGAAGTAAGTGAATTTTTTATTTGTTTCATTTAGTTGTGCGTTAAATTGTTGCATCTGACCCAATTCAAAAGTGTCTCTGAAAAAATTAACTTTGTTTTATTTGAATAATTTAGAAAATGCGATCAAGATAGGAAATGGTCTTCTGGGACACAATATTTGATTAAACTTGGTGAACAAAGAATGGACCCGGTTTAGACCTTTCCGCTTCATGCGATGCAATGTGCCAAAATAATTAAGTAAATAAAATTACTGAAGTGTAAAATGTATAAAGGCGAACTCTAGAGAACACATGTTCCGTTAAAGGTTTTTATGTAATTTCGAGTTTTTGCCCATATTGGTGAAGATAAAATTCTTTCTCACCTTAACATAGGATCGGTACTTAGTTTTTCTAAAACTGTTGAATATGGCACACCCAAAACTCTATCTATTACATGAATAATTCCATTTTTAGCTGCCAAATCCGGCTGAATAACAGTGGCGTTTACTCCACCACCTTCCACACTCATAGTCCTATTGCCTCCAAGCGTTACAACATTAAAATACAGGTTCTTTCCTTTAATCAATGTTGGGGCTTGAAACACCTAAATTAAAGAAAAAATGTCTATTTAAATATAATGAATATGAAGGTTTATTGTTTTTTAAAAAAATCACTAACTAAACTTTGAAGTTTTGGAATTCCCGTGATTACTTCTAATAACATTTTGACGAAGTCTTGTTGGTAATTATTGGAAATTGGCAAGCACCTTTAACGATCAAAAGTTTCCCAACTGAATGATTATGTTTCATTAAGATACAAGAATGGTTTCTTGACATTAATCTTTCAAGCGCGCTATTTGAAAATCGAAACTTTCAGTATAGGAGTGTTATAAAGTAAGATATCAAGTGAAAAAAAGTTCTTCCTCTTTTGCGAGAAAAGTTTCATACTTTTATGTGAGTTTCCCAATTTACAAACTTGCTTGAAATCTATAGGACGAAACATTGGATAGGATTTTATGTGCAATGTTTTTTTTAAGACAATAGAGTTTTTCTAAAAGTTTCTATTCTTTTTCTTTAATTTTTTTTTAACTTTTCCAAGTAACATTTCTTTAAATAGATACTTACAATTAGACATGTTTATTTATTCAAAACCAATTATTTGAATTTCTGTTTCAGAACTTCCTAAATTTCATTTTTAAAGGCAAAAACCGTTTTATCGACATATTTAAACCTTCTCCGCACTTTACTTTCACTAATTGAACTCTATACTGGAACAACGTTGTAAATGACAATATGTGCAAATATAGGATTTTAATGGAACAATGTTCTATGTGGTCGAAATAAGCGATTAACGAAGTAATAGAGGTATTTGGACCCTCTAAATGCAATTTTTGGTAGTCCTACTAAAATAAGTGGATTTGCTTGTTTTGGTAAAACAACGTTGCAAATGTCATGTGTTAATTTCTATTGAAATCTTACGAGTGATTAATTATAAGGACAATTATATTTTTATGAGTTATATGAAATACGTCAATCATGTTTCCAGTTTGTAAAGAAATCACACTTTCCCTTGAGCCTTATTTATAATAGTAAAACAACGTTTCAATCGCCGTGTTTCCGTAAAATAATGTTGTAATCGACGTGGATATAGTATAACGTTGTTTTATTAAGATAAAAAAAACTACGGTTACAAATCCTTATTCTGTATACGACGAAGCCACTAATACTTAAAGTATAATTATGCACCCTCTAATCAATCGTTCTAAATTCATGAATAATTTATTTATCAAAATAATCAATAATAAAATGATTTTTTAATTTTTTCAAAAAAATTATATTTGTCGCTTACAACGTTGTTCCAGTATAGCATTCAATTGTTACAAAAAGTACTCAGAAGACGCTAAATTTGAACTGTAATAAATTTTTGCGTCTAAGCACTTAGGGAAATTTATAACTTCTGAGGACCTGTAGTGGAGAAACAATTCTGTTTTTTGGAATCTTTTATTGATCACGGTAAAGACTCTGGAAAGCTAAGTTCCGGATGTCAATCTTCAATGTTACAAAGCTAATAACTTCTTTTGTAATGGGTCGCCTTGACTTCTATTGGTACTTCTCCAACTTTAAATATCCACTCTAAGGATTTAAATTTGGTTTCAAGACATATTTAAATATCCAGGATTTATCAGTAATTTTTATATTAAATGATCTCTATATTTCCATACATTATGTTATTCGACAATTTCAAGAAGCAATTTTTTTACATTTTAGATGACACCGTTCAGCAGGAGCGGTCTTTTTTCTTTAATCACCAAAAGGAGAATGTAAGATATCCACGAATTTTTGCCTCGATTGCACTGGTTTTACAATCGTAATAGTTCATGATTTGAAAGCATACGCGCTTGGTTTAGATCGTTAAAATAGAAGGTATCTGTGAAAGCTTGTTCACATCCACTTTGCATATGTATCTTAACAAAATTAACAAATAGTACCAAAAATTGGAATGTATTGAAGTAAATGTGGACATTCACATTCAATTAAAACACTATAATATACATAACGTAACAGATAGGATAATTCAGTCAACGTCAACTTAAGAAAGTACTCGTATATTTTCTACGTGCAGCCAATAGCAACGCCAACCAGCCACTAAATCGTGACTTTTTCGCAAATAAATATTACATTTTCCCTATAAAATGAACGACGGTAGGCTAATAGATCTTATTCACAGATACCCACATTTATACGATCGAAAACGATTACATTTCAAAGACATAAAAAAGAAAGAAAATTCCTGGAATGAAATTGATTAAATTAATAGAGTGATATTCTTATTTGGATGTAAACTGACATGACTATGCGTTGTGTTCCATTACGTTATGTTCTTCCGTTAGGATACGTATGCAAAGTAGATATGAACGAGCTCTGAGTCCCTTTAGGCCAGAGTTAACAATCTTTTAATAGATATTTTGTTCTGCTATTTACTATTTATTAAAATTCTCTCTATACGTTTGACATGCTAAATTGAATCAACCAAAAAATGTCATCCCAATTCAGTGATCCTAATCCATTCTTTTCTTTGTGAAAAATCGAGGCAATGAATTTCCGAAAGTAACGAACTGAAGTTAGAAAATAAACGTGAATCGCCTATACAATGTTAGTGCCATAGAGTTTTTGTGTAATGGAGAATAGCGACTTTCACATACCGATTTTCCTTATATGTATATGGAACGGGCTCGAGAGTAGGGAAAACCTTCCGAACAAAAAGCTCATCGGGTATTTTCTTGTGCGACCAGAGAGGTAAAATAATATTTTGAACGCCAAAGCGGTTTTTAATGTTTTTAAAGGGAAAAAAAAGCAATAAAACGATATTTTCCATATAACATTAATAATGTTGCATATACCTATATATAATGTGGAACGGGGCCAAATAAAATAAATTCGTTATTTGTGTTAAACCACTTATTTGAGAAATCCGATATATTCCATTAACGTAGTTTCGAGATAATTAAAAACAACTGTCTAGATATTCTCATTTTTAAGTAAAATTCAACGGCTGCTATCGGGCCTACGATTACAAGAATTTGCCTAATTTTAAAAGTAAATCTAATCAGAAATTCATGAAACGTTAAATGTAAAATTACGTGATATGCGGTCTTATCGGATTTCTCAAATAGGTGATCTAATTATTATTCGTATTTACTGAAAATCGCAAGATACTTCCATTACATTTGTAATTCTCAAATTTTTAAATTGCAAAATGCAACCTAAAAATTTACACCGACTAAGGAGCTCGTTGAAAACGATTTTTATAGAAGAACGTATTTTTCCATAATGGAAAGGTGAGATAGACCCAACTAGAAAATGTTTGGTTTCCTAATAATAAATCCACTTTTAGTCTTTACTGCCATGTTGGTTGTCAAAATTGTTACTAGTGGTGTAATGAAAAATCTTACTGGATAAGAGAATTATATATACCTCATCTTGGAAAAGTAAATGTTTTCTTTATTGATAGAGCTTTGAATGGAGATAATTATTTAATTCTACTTCAAAATAATGTCATGCCCATATTGTCAAACTTATATCCTGATAAGCAAACCCATAATTTTCAGCTAATGTGATCTGATTCCAAAAAAATACAGCATCACCATATTACTACATCAATGTTTGGCAGTACCTTGACTTAACATTTTCAAATAGGAGGATAGGGAGGCGAGAATCGCTAGAATAGATGGTCACCTTGCAGCATTAGACTTCTTTTTATGGAGATATGTGAAAAGTATGGTCTACAATATTAAACCACACGATCTAGCTGATATAAGAGAAACAATAACAGTTACAATTAAATCAGTCACTCTTCACATGTTGAGGAACATTAGAAGACATTTTTATTTACGATTGGGCTGCTGCCAAAACGTTCAAGGCATGCAATTTGAACATCTCCTACGTTAAGATTGATTTGTTTGTTATTTTCTTTGCATTATCAGAGTAATTTTTATCATAAATTTTAAAACAATAACATTTTTGAATAGAAAATGCGGCTCTGGTACAATCTTCCGCCCCCACATGTTTTTAATGTTACGTTATTCTAATGCATTATATTTCAAAGTAGATCTTATATGGAATTTATTAAAGTGAGGATGAACTGAATTTTTTCAAAAAATTTTCATAGAAATATCACTTCTTAAATTACGTTTTTATACAAATTTCAATAATAATTATTGAAAAGAATTATTCTTTTCAATAATTATTATTGAAATTTGAAATACTAAAGTGTTTTACGGGACCATGGAATGAAAAGGAGTGCTGGGTGGGGTAACTAAGATGTGATTTTAATATGTTTTTGGGGATTATTCGGAAATTTATTTTATCATTAAAGACATTTTTTGTTTTTTTTTTTAACAGAACTAAACTATCCCTCAACTTGTCTTCTTGCCAAACCTTCTTTCATTGGAAAGCTTTTTTTTTAATTTTACCTAACCTAACTTAATACTAAAAACAGAGTTTCACTGAAAAGAAAGTTTCAAAAGAAGGCAAGCTAAGGTATAAATCAGTTCTGATTAAAAAAAGCGAAATAGTTAAATGAAAAAAAAAAATCCCAAAAAATACACTAAAACCACGTTAGTTACTCCACCCAGCACCCCCTTTCACTCCAGGATCCCGTAAGGCACTTTAGTGTTCAGGAAAATTATTGAAATTAGTATAAAAACGTAATTTGAGAAGTGATGTTTTCAGAAAAATTTTTTTAGACAATTCAATTCCTTACCTTAAACACACAAAGTATTCTTTGAAATATAATGCATTAGAATAACATAATATTAAAAACTTGCCGGGACCGGAGAGCGTACCAGACTCGAAAATGCAAAGATCTCTTAAATGAAATAACAAAAGCCTTCACTTCTATTTTAAAAATTTGGCGATTAGAACTATCACTCGAAAGAAACTTTGGAAGTTGACATTTTTATTTTTGCAGCAGGATGCTGTTTCATAATTTAAAATTGACGTGTCTTGGGAGTTTTGATAAATGTGCACGTTAATTCAAGTATTGAATTTATTTAGCTGTTTCACATTATAAAGAAGTTTCTCAATTTTTTACTTTTTAATTTAGATTAAACCACTGCTTGATAAAACCTGAAAAGGATAAAAATGAAAATTTCCCTAGTAATTTTCATTTTTAAAAATATCTGCATTCCAGTTTATAAGAATTTCAAACAGCTATTTTGAACAATAAATAGCTATCGATTTCTTTGTTGTTGAAATATGCAAACCATAAAACCCCATTTAATTTGAAAGCCTTTCTAATCGGAATGTGGTTATAATTTCATTTGAATTTTCTTTACCTTATGTTCGTTTCCTTTCATAACTGTATCCACGTAAAGTCTATTGTCGACGACTACGTGCATTTGAAGAATTTCCAAATATTTTTGTTTGTCTCGTTTAATATTATTCACAATTGGATTGTCCAAAGCGGAATTGCAGGGGGCGAATAAAGTTACGTCAGGCGATCTTTCGATAGTCCTAAGAATGAGTTTTCCTTCTGGATCAAAGTCATTGATATCGTTGAAAAAATTGTTAAGGATTCCACCATTTTTATCCTATTTAAAATAAAAGTTTTATTAATTTTTGCAGTAAAAATAAGCACAACTTTGTTAATGAATCATGCAATGTTATTATAAAATACATAAAAATTTATAAACATCACCATTAACTACAGCTATCGGTTATTAAAAAAAAACCTAAATAAACTAAATGTAATAAAAGCGTTGTTTCCAGTTTCAAAATAAAAAGTTTGTTTCGTGCAGAAAATATGCCTTTAACTTCAATTTGTATAGTTTTTGCTGTAATTAGGCACTGAATCAATTACATATTATACGGCGAGTTAAGAAAATTCAAAGCGCAAATCCAGGTAAATCGTAGAATACAAAATTTTACCTAAAACTTAATTAAAAACATGCACACAAGTCGGAAAGTTTTATACTTCCAATTAAGCTTGGAGCAAATAAATTTAAATAAGTACTCGATTAAGTTTACCTTGTATTGCTGCGGTTTCCGTGATGATGAATGAAAAAGCAATGAATTAATTAATTGGATCTCAAATTTGATTGAATTTTCATATTATTTGCTTAAGACTAAAAGCTATTTATACCATTATAATGGACCGCATTAATTAATTATTTTAATTAACTGTATCGGTTCATTATCTGACTTGTTTATTGTTCTCATTAGTTAGCTTAGTAGAGTCTCTTATAACACGGTATTAAGACCAATATTAATTTTTATTTCTTTTTTTTTGTCATGTACAGCGTGTCCCAACTTGACTTTGGAAATATCAACTATATATTAATGCATTGACTGCTTTGTCGGTCCCATGGGATCAACGCCAAATGTTCTAATTGGGCCCCGCTGGTCCCATGGGACCAGCATCATATTTAAAAAAAACATTAAATCGATGTCGATATGATTACATAATTTATATGTGCTGTGTAATTTGTATGGTTAAATACAACCTAGAAATGCAACGGGGCCCGTTTAGAACTTTCGAAAAATTATTGAGGACAGTCAACGTGTTAAGAACGATCCAAACATGAAACGGAGCAGTCTTCACATATGGTAGGTATATACTTGTATAAAATAGATATTTCGTGTATTTTTCGTGCTATTCAAAACTCTACTACTGTAAGTACGTGGGTCTTTCGAAAGTTTTCGACTCGGCATAGGAGCCAAAAAAAACTGTATTCTTTATTTTTGCATAGTTTTTTTTAGTTCAACATGACGTGAACATAACAAAAAGAAAGTGTTGCAATCGAAATTTCTATGAAAACAATACATAAAAGTTAAAGTCGTTTCGTTCGAATAGCAACAATTCATCGTCAGTAAAAGCTTTTTAATATTGACAATACCGTGCAAATTTTAACCTGATCATTTAATGGACGTCAATCAGTTGACCTGATTCGAGAGCTTTACCCGCTCTAAAATAAAATTCAATATGGTTAAAAAAAAATGGTATTTTTAGATTTATTTTTTTAATATTTAGAAAATTTCACCATAAACCCGTTTCTATGTGCTAAAGATAGAGAAGTTTTCAAACGACCCACGTATAATCTAGAAAATAAAATATCTATGAATGACACTATTGTCTGCAAATTATTAAGAATTCTTAACTCCCTTTAGGAATATGTGATTGAAATTTTTACACAGACAATAATATGCTATTCTAGAATGTCTAAGGTGTTTAAATAAAATAAAAGCAAAAATAAATTAAAGCTGAATAAGCGACAATTAAATAACGAAATTATAATACAAAAGTGTACATAGTAAAAGCAAAAGAAAAATTAAATCACAAGACATATACAGGGTGTCCCAGAATATGTGGGCAATCTCTCAGATTTGGATAGAAGACATAAAAATAACGTGACAAGTTCCTATAAAATTTTTTCCTACGGCCCTCTCCTACGGAGATACAGGCCCTTAAAAACGCTCCCGAAAATCGGTTTTTCTTGAATAACTTTCAAAGTACTTTGAGTAATTTAATAATTTTTTAGTATGATAATTACCTTTTGTGAAGCCATAAAACAATACCTCTTAAACACATTTAACTTACTTAATTCCTCAAGAACGGTCTAAATTTAATACAATAATCCTAATTTTTTTTGCACCCTGTATGATATGGGCATGAAAAAAGTATTTTTAGATAGATTGAACCATGGGCTAAAAATAAGGTACTCCTGTTTGTTATCGATAAAATGAACCGTTTTCGAGAAACAAATAATTTTGTGTAATACAATTTTTTACGTTCGTAAAGAGAATTTTTATTTACACTTTTTTTTCATTTGTTCTTGTTGCTATGGTTGTTTTTTTGAAATGTATCGAATTATTTGACAAGTTAGTGTGCGATAGTGTGTTGAAACTTGCAATATTTTTTCTTCTTATTCCTCGAATTTATTT
>JABRWK010000076.1:273844-288385 GCA_013372445.1 Hypothenemus hampei
AACTTTGAAAAATCCTTTTAGGGTTTTGTTGTAGGAACCTTAAACTTTCATTTTCTGTTAATTTTATCCCATTTTAAATTATGAACCTCAATTTTGTAGCACAGTGTTATTGAAAGAACGAGAAATGATTGAAATGTATGATTGCTGCTCGATGTCTTTTCAAAAAAGTAAATTTTATTAAAAAAAAAGATATTCGAACGAAGTTGGAAAAGCTTCTGGTTGAAGTATAAACATTATCAGTCTTTATTTTTCTCTGTATAGAATTCAATATTTGCAAGTGCTTAATTGACTTTCAAATGGCAGAAAATTTAAAATTGATCTTCATTAAATGTGGCTGAGACAACAGAGCCTTCAAAAAGTTAAATTTAAATGTCGACAATGACAGTTTCAATTTAAAGAATTGGTTGTTTTCAAAATTTCCCAAGTTTGAAGTAATTTCCGTTTCCATTTTAATAATTACGAGTGAAATTTCATTACCCTTCGAGCATTTTAAAGTAGCTCGTGCTGAAATGAGGGTCCCTTTTTCTAAATAACTTAAAGCCGATTAAAGTAATCTGATTATAAAATTTGAAATACCAACAATGACTGCACAATGAGAAGTTAAAATTCACAAAATATCAACGTTGTAAAAATTCACATTTAATAAATGACACAGGACCTGTACAAGTTGTCGAGAACTAACTAATTTAAATACTAGAACTTTTCCGCAAACTTTTTTATCGATAATGAAATAATTTTTCAGGAACTGTTTTTCGAATGTCCAAAGTCGAAATTAAATTACGTAAATCTCAAAATTGTTTCGAATAAAAATGAAAAAAAAAATTAAATTAATAAAATGAAACAATTTCGACGGTAAAACGATATTTTTCAGTTTTTGAATCCGAGAATTTTTAACATTCAAATATTCTTCATGCGAACGAAGCCTTCCTAAACGTATACCCAATTTAAAAATGCAGCACCAATGTAACTAAATATATTTTCTCCCAACCACTTTTACGTTCATAAATTTCGTTTGCTCTCTGCAGCACGCTTTTCGCTTCCGCAGGAATATCGGTAATTGAATATAAACAGGGCGAACAATTTTTGAAGCACTCTCTCCCTGGCTCGTACCACCGTAACTTTCCACTTAATGTCTCTCCTGGGGTGTAAGGGCGAATCAAAGCTTTTATAGTCAAAAAAATCCGTAGTAGCTAAATCAAATTGTTTTGTGCATCCATTTCCTTCCCCTATCAGGATCAACGACTTTAACTGGAAATTTATGATCCTCCACGCAGATAGGGTCTTCTAATTGACAGTGATGTAATATTAATCAGTTCTTGAACGTGTGGAATACGAACTTCGGTAATATGAGCGACAATTTAATTTCTATGTTCAGTCGGTTTCAATGCTAAGTAAATGTTCTTTGTATAGAAGGTTAATAACGAACATTTTTAAATTCAAATATCTTATTAACACTTGATTTTAAAATTATTGATCAGATATTGTATAGGTTTCCAAATTTTTTTATCATTTCTACAATCTGATAATAGTGCATAACCACATTGTTGTCAAATATTGTTTGCAATACTTTCCACTGATTATTTTTTTCTTCTTTGCATTACAATTAAAACACACATTTTTTCTAGTTAGTTTTCACATTTACAGTTAGTGTTACAGTTAGTGTGCAACCAAATTATATAAATTGGTAAATTGATATTTTCCAAACAACGGCAAAGGAAAAAAAATTAAAGACCGGCGATTTGCCAGAATAAGGTTTTATCACTACATGCATTAAAATATGACACATGTAAGTAAATGACATTTTTCCTTCAAAATTCGATAAATAAACATTTGTTTTAAATAATATAAAGATTGTAATCAAACTGCAAGAGTTTTGCAGTAAGACCACAAGAGTCCTGATATTGCTTCTACTGCTCACTGAAAATGTTAGAGAAAAGAAAAACTTTGGCTTAAAATAGGACTTAAACTTTTTCAATTCATGTCGGAAAATTATATAAAAACTGCAAGAAAATTTTTTCCGACTACAATCTTATCCGTTTTGTGATCCACATTTAGGCTCGTGATCTACAGTTTAAGAAGCTTTGTTATAAATAATAGTAAGAAGTAGTAACTATTTTAATAAACTCCTCATGTAAACTGAAAGGGTGTGGACCGATAAAAAATTTTTAGTTTTTTGGACAGGACTAATTGTAAGAAAAAAGGGTTGTTAACAACAGTGTATACATTCAGGCGCTTAACTCAGGAGAATTTTTGCCAGAATTAATATTCAGTTTCGCATGGAACAGACCCAAAGACATTCTCGTTTTTTAGTTTCATCTCTCTCTGGTAAATTATGAAAAAGTACTTTTTTTTAAACAAAAAGTACTTCTTTATTAAGAACCATAACAGATTTAGTCAGTAACCACCCATATGTATTTACCTTGTTCTACAAACATCTTAAATTAAACTTTAGATTCAGCAATTTTAAAAGTGTCAAA
Source organism: Hypothenemus hampei (assembly GCA_013372445.1). Classification (NCBI taxonomy): domain Eukaryota; kingdom Metazoa; phylum Arthropoda; class Insecta; order Coleoptera; family Curculionidae; genus Hypothenemus; species Hypothenemus hampei. The sequence continues at coordinate 276,322 of JABRWK010000076.1, forward strand.
TAAAAAACGCTGTATGTATACTTCAAATGCAATATTTTCCTTCTATGGATAAGTATACATGTATTAACGTTGGTGTTATCACTAAAATATTCTCATCACACATAATACGATGAACTATGACACCCATTTTTTTTCCTAATGCCATAAAATATTTTCAAGGAGAATAAAGTTTTTTTTCTGGAAAATCTAGCAATTTTATTTCGCCTTTCCCGTTCTTGGACCATGAAACCCGCATATTTTACCTGTTATTTAGCATAGCCTTGCTTTGAACGAACCATTGGGTGAATGCAATTTTTATACCGACCCTGAGGTAAACAGCTTTAACTTTATATACATTTGCCTCTTGCGATTTAAATTCGCTAAGCAGTAGCGCAGAGTTTCAATGATTGCCCTCATATATTTCCATCATGAGCCCCCAAGAGTTTAAAAAACCATTACCCCAACTTCAAATATCTCTTTGCCAAAGAACAATTTTTCAATCCATCATTCTGACGAATGAAAAAAGAAGTTAGTTTAAGGTGTTTGTTTAAAGAAGAAAATTGAACAAAGCATATTCAGGGCAAATTGCCAAATTACATCTCGGGCAGTATGAATTTCTAATTTTGCTTAAATGTACATTTTATAATGATTTACTCGGCCAGTTGCGGTGCTTTGAACTGTTTCTGCTAAATTATTAGTCGCCTAATGTTCTGTGCATTTAAACGGCCGTTAACTTGCTTATCGGTCTCATATTTTTACAATTGAGGAATACAAATTTAACAGTTTACTCTCCGTATACCTAGCTAGCTAGGATAAGAAATATTTATTTTTGTTTTCTAAAAGTGTGTGTATGTGTTTATATCATGATAATACCGGCTCGTGTCAGCTTGCTCTCACACGATATGGTTGTTTGCTCAGTCAGAATGCTTATGTTGTATGCACAGTGCTATGAATTTCAATTTGGAGCGAAATTGTTATGCGTATATTGTTCTTTTGCGCAGTTAAACTCATTAGGCACGACCATTAAAAGTTTTGGAACAATAGTGTACGTGCCTACGAAACTACCTGTACAGGTAATTGAATACGAGTGTGTTGAATGATCCTTAATTTAATCTTGAAGAAAAACCATTTTTTTTTGTGCGGCTTTATAGTCTCTTTGAATAAATTTCATATCTTTTTTCTGTGAAATTATTGCGCTTTATGTGGCTGCTATTTCCGTGAAGTTAAATTGTCCCCTCGACTCTGCAAAATTATTCATTGGATGCTTAATATTAAATATAATTAAAATTAGGAAAATGAAAACTAGAGAAACCACTAACAGAGAGATGAAAAGTACAAAAACAAAGCCTTGAATTATTTTGGTTAATTCAATGAACTTCCGTTATCCGAATGGCAGCGACTAGAATTTTGTACTTTATAGATTTTAACCAGGATATGAAAAGAACGAAACGTGGACAATTAGAAAGTTTGTCTTGTAGAACTTCCTTCGGGACCACTTTACCGAACTTAATTCGGTATATCCGTAATATTTTCTTCGTAAAGTTTCATTTATTTCACTACATAAATTACTGAAGAATATTTAAGTCTACAAACAACTGACTACTGCTTTAGACATTACTAAATAGTACGAATATGCGAGGAGATGTTGATATACAAGGTGTTTAACGAGTTCTATGATAAACTTTGGAAAATAACAGCTGGGTTAATTCCAGACATTTTTTCTTAAATGAAAATAGGTCGGATTCGTTTTTTTTTAGAAGTTGCATGTATTTTAAGAAATCATATATTTTAATATTTTAATCAAACTGTAGGTTGACAAATAAAAATGACGGTTGATATAACAATAATTATTATTTCTGTCATTTTGTTTATTTATTTGACACTTACGATTAGTGTGAAAGTGCTAAATAAAAAATGTATTTATTCACAACTGAGGAGTATGCGGATATTGTGTTTGTATATGGGTATTGCAATGGGAACGCCAGACAAGCAGCTCGAAAATACCAACGAATGTATCCAAATAGACATCAAGTGCATCAGTGCATCATTTCGTAGACTTCGAGAAGCAGATAACCCAGCTCCAAAAAAGGCCATTAGTCCCACTAAAGTGAATGTATGTATAAAATTAAAGGAAATGTAATAGATGCTGTCAACAAGGGCAATAGCATAGTCACCGTATTCCCCAGATCCAAATTCATTAGATTTTTATTTATGGGGATACATGAAGCAGATTGTTTACCATGTTGAAATCACTATCTGTCAATAGTTACTTGAAAAAATTCAGGATGCAGCTAACCAGATAAAAAATGATCCAATTCTCATTCGTCGAGTGACGGAATCTTTTAGTTCATCGATGTGAGGCTTGTATTCGAGCCGAGGATGGACATTTCGAACAATTTTTATAGTCTTAAGATTTGTTATTTTTAGTTAGTATTGTAAAATTTTATTGTTAATTGTTAATAAAAGTTAATTAATGTTTAAACTGTAAACAACTTGTAATTTCTAAACAAAAACGAATCGGATCCATGTTCGTTTAAGAAAAAATGTTTGGAATTAACACAGGTATTATCTGGTAAACTTTGGCGCAGAGCTCGTAGAACACCCTGTATAGTTCGCTTTGCTAGTTGGATGACCTCAAAATGGTTCTATGGTAACAAAATATAGCATAAGTGTCACTGGAAAGTGAATATATAAAAATTTTGAATGTCATCTTAGAATCGGTTGATTAAACAAATTAAATGTAAACGAAACAGATACAAGACTACTTATAAAAAGATTAAATTTAAACGTCTATTTAAATGTAAAGAAAAAATTTACTGAGCTTGTTAGTCTATGAGTTCTCTATAAAACTATTTACTATAACCATAAATAGCCTGTCATAAAGTTTCGTATAAAGTTTCTTGAACTTTTTACTAATATCGTTTCTCTGTTCGTTTTGTCGAAAAATATTTTTAAAACCTCTAGATCGATTATTGACTTTGTAAACTTGTTATATCCATTTCTACTTTCTATAGATGGGAAAAATAATACATTTAACTCTTTTTTTCGAAGATATCAGTTTGCGAAGGAAGCGTTTTAACCCATTGACCATTTTACTCGCTCTAATGGACAATAAGCCTCAAGAGATCCTTGTCAGCGCAAACTTCGAAACGAAACGCCAGAACTGTGTAAACTAATTTACAACTAGATGCTGAAATTCTCTCTTAGTAATTTATATAATTCGCGAAACGCATATTGGATAGAAATTTCCTAACATACGATCATAAACCGCACACCGAAGTAGGAACTTTCACGTCCGGCCCAAAATATGTATATCTTTAGTATCAATTTTAGGAATTAAATTGGATTGGACCATGGGTATTGTTTCAACAATGTTTCAATCCGTTGACACGGATTATATGTCAGTTAGTGTGGTCATTATAAATTATAGTTTCACAGTTCAAACAGCAAATTGTAACATAATTCACTCGTGAACCCGAACAGGTACTTGTAAATGTCACATTTGATGGATATATTAGCTCATGAGTATGGTTCTAGTGTATTTGTTGGTCGTTTATTCACAGTGTTATTTCAATTTTAATTTCAACTCAAATCTCTGATAAATGCCCTTAAGTAAACTTTGAAAGTCGACCAAAGAAAAAAAAATTGCAAAACTTATGCAATGTTCCTATACTTTGTTAATTATTTACTTTTGTAAACCGTAAAACACTAATTTCTAAAAAAACAAATATAAGTGAGTGTCATATATTTTTGAGTTGTGTTTTTTCCAAGTAGTATTGTTTGTATTACCTTGAAAACAGAACAAAAAGAAATCGGATATATGCACAAAGTGCAATTGTTCTTCAGAATCGTAAGTATGACACTCTTTAAATATTGAATCAATCGATATTAAGCACGGTAGGCACGCTGCCAAAAAGGCAGGGGGATTGGCGGCGACATCGTGGCGCCGTCGTTCGTGCCCTTTGTGGCATAGGAAATACAGGCGCCCCATTTATTTGAGCCATTCTTTTTAAATTATCAAAAAGCCTTTAAATACCAAACAATTACGAACACAACAATAAATTAATGTTTTGGATTTGAACAGACCCAAATAATGTGATTTTTTTTCGAGAATGATCCGTAGGCTAAGGATCTATTCAATTTGATGGATACAATCTATAAATCAGAGGTTCGATTGATTGAAAAGAGCCAATTGGAACGAGGCTACTTATTTTATTTTAATGGAGGTTGTGTATGCATTAATTAACCCACTTTCCTAAATTGAACGAAAACTTTAATGTGAAATCAATTAAATTAATTCTATTAAGGTAAACCGGTTTGCGTTAACATTGTTTTCAATTTTGAATTATGACTTTATGCGGTCTAGAGGGTATTGGAATATTAAAAAGGTTAAATCGCCAGTTGTTGACAAGTAACAGTGTTTGGAATATGAATCCTTTAATACACTTGGTGAAATGGATATGAAAAATCTGGCAGTAAATTTGGATCCTAAAGATATCTTTGGGTTAGTAAAGAACTAGTAAAATAGATTCCTAACCAATTGACTTCAAAATTGGAACTAAATTTCTCACATTTATTTTATAATGTTCCTAGAATTCGACTTAAAAGATCTTTGTCTCTATATTGCGGTTTCAGTAAGCAGTACAAATCTTGTATTAAAAATTCTGCAATTATCAAGTGAAATTCTCCAATCTAAAAGAGTAATATAGCGATTTAGAGCCGGCGGACTAATTCTTGATTTTCCAGCTGTTCCAAGCTAATATCAACTACGTAAGAACTTATCGAAACAATATATTTTGGAATACATTCAAATGGTTCGCTAACATTCGAAAAAATTAAACAGAGCACAAAATGCGATAACAACTTAATGCAAATAAAAACCACTTTTAGTTTGCCATGTTACACGCAATCCGAATTACAGAACGCTCTGGTTTGCAGCTGTATTTTCATTAATTCGTAATTTCTCATTATTACGAACATTATAAAATTGTGCCAAAAAAATATAAAGCAAAATTGAAATCAGTTGCCAAATTACTTGTTTCTACAAACTGAAAGTTTCATCATTTCAAGGGAGAGTGGAGGATATTTATCCAAAGCCTGGCCTTTTCTGACATTTGGAGGCCAATTTGTCACAATAATAAAGTACAGAGAAAGTTTCGGGGCCTCCTCCAGGACGAAAGTTTTCAAAAGCTTCTCTGATCCGATTCATTAAAATGTGTTCACTGCACGAAAACTAATCTAACATTTTGGCCAAGCTTCGAAACTAAATTTTGTCATACATTAATTAAGAAACTTGTTGGCGAGCGTGAAAACTCTTTAAAACTTATGACAATCTCGAGTATAAATAATGTTATTGTTTTTATTAAATTTTAATTTAACTACTGAATTCTGTAAAAAGAATATTTGGCAATTTGAGGAAACAGCCAATTAAATGGAAGTGTTATTTATCAAAACGAACTTTGATCATTTATCTCCGTCCTAATCCAAAGATATTTTGTTCTGGAAAGATTCATGGATTCGAAATTCTCGATTTGGAACACTAACAAGCGCCCCTCTAATTTACGTTACGAACCGTAAGATTATTTGAACAGTAAATATATACCTACTTCTTTCTTCTGATTAAGAAAAATAGAAAAGCTATCGATTAACCTGGACACTAGTTTAACAGAACTTTGGTTTTACGCGAAATTTCCACCTTTTTCTCTTACTGTCTTTCCTTTTGTATCTCTTCATTTAAGAATTTAATTAAAACTGAGCCCGAAACGGGTATGAGCGTCTTAATTTCCTGACTGGCTAGGTAATTAAAGCCAGAATATCAAACAGACCCTGTTCGTTACAAAGCTGCGAGTTAAATGAAAATAGTTTATTGATGAGAAAAATTCGATTGAAAATTAGTTGCTCGAATATAATGAGAAGATTCTGTTTGCTGACTGTGAAATCCCATAAATTTGCAGGAACAAACTCTTAAATGTAACATTTAAAAAAAATATATACGTATATATTTAATCCGATATTACCAATAACAGGAACACTCAATATATGTAGTTAATGAATGAAGGATTTCAATGCAGTAAATTACACATTTTCCATTTTCAACTACAATTTTTAATGGAAATTTCATATTTATTTATATTCATTGTTAATCGATTTCAAGTGAAAATTAATAACTCATTAATTGCAAATAATTGACATATGTAATTTGATTTTAAAAATGATGATACATATACATAAAATGCTCGTTAAGGGTTCAACAAATTGTTTGTTTTCAAATAAAAAATTCACCAAATATTGTATGTTTTTTTTTGGAACAAATCTGTTTAAACTTTTATTTGATACCAATCGTTACTCTAACAATAAACGAAAACTCATTAATCGTCAAGGAACAACTAACGCCGGAAATCAAAGAAACCACGCTCATGAAACAAGGGCATTTGCTAAGTCTAGAATAGTTCAACGCAGTGATATACAGTTTAATAAAGGAAGTGAAAGAGGTCTGCTCCGCCGATTATAAGAGGATCAGACATCCGAGAATCAGAATTCGAGATTCAGAGGCTATACAGAATGCAAATAATAGGTAAAATCGTGAATATGGAAATACCACCAAAAGAGGTTAAAAGCATGATAATAGCCAAAGAGCCTATAATGCCTGCAAACTCATGGCAAAGAACAGGTCAACGGATTTAAGTGCCTGAGAATAACATTTGCATAATATAAGAGCTTGAAGAGGAAACATTACAATAATAATCTAAAGCATTAACAATTGCTACAAAACTAAATCCACTTACATATGTATATGGAATTGAAAGTCGCATAGATAGTCCATAGTATTCTTCCTGAACTCTGCTGAAATGTGAATATTAAGAACTATCCTAGAAACTAGATAAAATAGTACTGAAATGAAACAGGGTTGCAATATGCGAAATATAACAACCTGGACTAGGAGGAGAAAAAAGAAATGGAATAAACGCATGGAAAGGAGAGAAAACACAGAAATACTGATATACATATATCATAGAACACTAGACAAAAACAAAGCGACCCTACAGCCGAACATTAAAACGAATGAGTTGATCTAATGGTACATTCTAAAACTAAGTCAATGAGGATTAAGAAAATAAAAAAAGTCAATCATATATTTTATAAATCGAAAGGAGCATAGGTATAATTGATGGATGTCAATGAACATTCTAATGTATTGTAAAATGTAGTATTTCGATCAATTACTAAGGTTCTATTTGAAGTATCCCGACACAACTGGAAAATCCAAAATTAATACGATGGCTCAAGATCGTAGAGTCTATTACGTAAGTATATTACTCTTTCAGGTTGGGAATCTCCACTTGATATCTGCAGGATTTTAAATTGAGGATTTATACTGTTTACTGGAATCACAATATTACAACAATACGTTGTAAGTTCTCTGAGGTCAAATTGAGATCAAGAGGTCTTATAAGATGGGCTCCATTTACATAAATTGCAAAACATGTGAAAGGTTGGAAAGAAAGGAAATTTATAAGTACTTTTCGTGAAGATTATTTTATGGAGACCTCTTTTTATTTAACAACAATCCATTTGCACACCGGTTGAGTAGGGTAAGGGTAGTGAAGCCAGAGAAAATCAGAGTATTTCTCATTTGCCATTTCTCTGACCTCTCTGGGATCTCAATTGAATTGAGGACTAATTAAGATAACACTACCACAACTCTGGGTACAAATAGAATATTTCTTGATGTTTTTTTGGTAAAATGTTTAATTTGTCAGTCCAGTTAAAATTTTTATTTTTTTATAATATATCGATTGTATATCGAATATCGATGTTTTTCTAGAAAAGTGACACAAGTAAAAAAAAACAGTTTTGAGAAAAATCGATTTTAAAATAACTGTGTCGAAAAATTATTATATTTAGATACAATATCAATATATCTATCTCAATTTTCAAAGAAAAACCTAAAACTTCTCCGAGAACACTTATTTAACGATACAAATGTAATAAACAACTTCTTATTTCGAAGTACAGATATTTATCCATTAAAATAAATTACATGTGATTGTCAAAGTTCTCTCTCTTGTCGATGTACGCTTTTTTTTTGCATACAACTGTAGGTCCACAAAAATTAAAAATTTTCTGACAAACTATTATAAAATTAAAGATTGTTGTAAAAATAACTGTAAAACTTTGGAATTGTGTTTTTTTCCAATAGTTTTAATATTATTAATAGATATTATGTATTAATAATATATCTAAAATATTTATGAGTCGATTACAAAACAAATATTTAATCAAATGTCATTTATTGCCATAAAATCTGATAAATATAACTTTTTACGTAGACTTTGCTAAATGGATCCCTATTGTAATGCGTAATCTGTTCAGGAAAAAAAACATAATTTTTTTAAATTCAAATAAATGATACGTATATAAAAAATATAAATCTAATAAAAGGAATTTAATGCAAAAAACTGTAGTAAAAAACGAATTCCATTTGTGTTATCTTCCAGCTTTTGATATTTTATATCAACGTTTAGCAATTTTTACAAAAATAAATTTATGAATGATAAACGGCTTTATTACAAGTCGTTGGTCATTATATTTTCATTTTAACACAGTCAAAAAATAAATATTTGAATTTATCAAATAAATATATTTGATACGAAGGCTGCATTTTTAATAATTTTTCATTTTTATTAATTATTTTTCCATATGCAAGCAGTTGATATATTCACAAGCAGACTCTATAAATATGAGTACTAAATTTTCAGAGTTTCAAGTGTTTATCCTAAAAATAGACCAATAAATACTGTGATGATTCGGTCCCAAATTCATAATCAAAAAGTAGTCACATTGTTTTTATTGATCAAATATATATTTCTTTCAAGAAGAGTGCTGAACCACCTCTCGAATTTCTTCTTGTTATTCAATTTTTCAAATTTGAAGAAAAGAACGCCTGAGATAACAATTCCGAGCGTAATCAATATTGCTGTTGACAACTGCAAATGTTGTTAAGAAGAACATTTATTTACTTCTACTGTGTCAATTGGAATTATTTTCACTTTCACTCAGCATCAAATCGGTCCAACATCGATATTCCCATTTCTCTATACAAATAGGCCGTACTAATTCCCAAACATCAAACACTAAATAGGAATTTAGTCCCCAAAAATAGCCAGATTTATCAACATTTGCCATATTCCATTTAGGAACAATTCCATTCAATCACAGTTCAGTTTAAATGCAATATCGAATACAAATAATATATCTATATCATTCGGTAAATCACGTCCCTAATGCCACTCAACAAATGTCACCTGTATGTGATAATGTTATTCAAAGACTCCAGTAGGACTAATTGGCTCATTCATTCCCCAGCAAACAAGGCCCTTCGGCTAATCCATAATTGAACAAACATTACTGTGAAAAAATTCAAACCCTGGTCTAATTAAACACAACAATGCTCTTCATTCATGTTTCTCATTATTATTTAAATGACTACCTACTGATTTTGAGCCCTTTGAGTTGGCAAGGGACCTAACGGACCTGATATTAAAAGGCTACAACCCTATATGCAAAAGGGATAAGGTAGTGGTCCTTTACAAGGGGTGAAAAGGGTCTCCGCTCGACTAGCAAAGGAGCCTCGAAACGTAAACACATCACATGTTAATGAACAACATTACAAAATAATTGAGTTGCTGAAGAGTTTTTGCAATGTCGGAGGAATTACTATGAATTAACTTTCCCTCCATTAAGAGCACAATGATGTACGAATATACTAGAATTCTCTAGAATTTTCAGGTTTCGAGTTCGGTTTATTGTTAAGTTAATCGTGCTAATACTCCATGAAGTTGCGGCTACTTAACCGATACGGCGTTATGTATTGTGCCAGAACAAGATATTTCTCGGCTAGCTAGTTAACTGGTTCGCCTTTTTAAATGGTAATTATAGATCCACAAATGGAATGCTGGTGAATGCATGTTGGAGCATAATAATTGTTCCAAGAGTTGCAGTGTATGAAATTAAAATTTCGACCCACAGAAATGAGAAACAGCACAACTTTCATGAGAAATTTCAACTGTGACTGTGAAAAGGCTTTTAAAATGCTTACGATTAGTAGACATTTATGTGATGGAAATGGTGTTCATATTGTATCGTTATATGCATTATTAGATTTCAAAAATCCTTGACCACGGTAATAAAAGAAAATTCATGACAATAGAAATGGAGGATGTTATGGTAGCCATTCTACAGTTCAAATTTATTGCTTTACCATAAAAAATGTTTAAGTTTTTAAAAAAGAACTTAAAAGGTTTTCACAGGATTAAACAATTAGGTTAATGGATGAGTATGTAAAGTACATTTCCTAATTTTGGTCGTGATCTAAGTAGATGTCTCCATTATCAATTCCGCTCATTAAGAACTTTAAATTTTAATGGAAAACGAGCTATTTTACTCGTATTTAGTATGTAAAATGTAAGAAAAGAAACGATTTGGCATTCAAACATTATGTTGTGTCAAGAAAAACATATTAACTTTTAATTAAAAAAGAAGAGAGGCTATTTCTAATGAAAAATTAACTTTAACAGAAATAGAAGAATATTTCAGAAATAGATAGACGGGTTGTAAATTGATATTTACAAACACCTGTTCTACTCACTATCCTGTTCAGTCAGCTACCCTCCATTATTTTGTGGGCTTGTTTAGCATAAACGAAGATAAAATGTCAAAACAACAATTCGAAAGAGAGAGAAAGACAAAGCTCGGTAGCTCACAGTAGATATACAAAGCCGGTTCTGGATCAAACGAGGAGTCTTCGCACAGTCGATTTTACGTTATTTTTGTCGTTCCGTTATTTTTGCGGGTGCGCGGCAATGGGGTTGTTAGGTAGGTAGGAGGTTTAACGTTATATTTATCGTTACGTAGCGTTTGTCGTTGCATTGCGAAAACTACAATTTGTCGTAACGTTAAAAAATACATTAGAGCTTATGGGAGCTGGGTTTGTCGTTACGTTAAAAATAACGTTATGAATTAGTACAATTGGAAGGGGTATAATACGAATAGTACGGTAATAGTACATTTAGATTAGTACAATTAGAATAAAATTTTGAAATGTGCGCGCGAACGCTTATTATAATTAATAATAATAATAATAGTAATAATAATAATAATAATAATAATAATAATAATAGTAACAGCAAAATATGAACAATCGGTTAGTAAACATTTATTTGTTCATTCATTTTACCTAAAATATTGTTTATTCAGCATTTAACATTTTTCATAATTGAAATGCACAGAGAGAGATACTTAAAAGTACCACAAAATTACCTGGTTAGTCAAAGGGTGTAAATAGGGTATACGCTTGCCGACACGTTCGGACAAGTTTAGTTCGGAGGACCAAGGGTCTTCTAAGACGACAAATGGCTGAATCCAGGAGTGTACTCATATTTTTAGAAATAGTAGATTTTTTAATTAATAAACGGAAATTTTGTTAATACATCTCTGTGGGGGTGGGGAGTTTAAGTAGCAAAATAGCCATTATAAGAACGAAGAATGTTAGTGTTAGTGTCCTTCTGCAAGTTCGTGAGTTAAATTGTTTATTTTACATAAAGTTATTAATATCAGCATTTCTACCCCCACCACAACGGTAAGTACATATTTTTGTTATTGCTATTAAAATTATTTTTGACTTTGTTGTTGTTGCATATTTCTTAGATGGATTTAAAACAAATCAATGCAGCATGTCGAGTGACACCACAGAAACCGATTCAAAAACTGCATGATCTTCCTATAGATTTTCCAAATGAAATTATTTGTGCCAAACAGGTCTCAGGGAAATTTGTGTCACAGATTTTACTAGAACTTGAGGATTGCGTGGTTTTCCTTCCACAACGAGCAACTAGCGTACTTGAAAACCATGTGGATAGTCTAAAAGGATACCGGCTAGTGTTCCGTGGAACAAGAAACTTTGGTAGCCAGCACCACGAAACAGCAGATTTCGAATTTTTGGAGCCTTTGTAAATTTATCGAAAAAGTGTAACATAAAATAAAATGTGCTTTGTAAAAATATATTTAACTAATATTAATAATAACA
>JABRWK010000076.1:295261-320000 GCA_013372445.1 Hypothenemus hampei
TGTTATTATTAATATTAGTTAAATATATTTTTACAAAGCACATTTTATTTTATGTTACACTTTTTCGATAAATTTACAAAGGCTCCAAAAATTCGAAATCTGCTGTTTCGTGGTGCTGGCTACCAAAGTTTCTTGTTCCACGGAACACTAGCCGGTATCCTTTTAGACTATCCACATGGTTTTCAAGTACGCTAGTTGCTCGTTGTGGAAGGAAAACCACGCAATCCTCAAGTTCTAGTAAAATCTGTGACACAAATTTCCCTGAGACCTGTTTGGCACAAATAATTTCATTTGGAAAATCTATAGGAAGATCATGCAGTTTTTGAATCGGTTTCTGTGGTGTCACTCGACATGCTGCATTGATTTGTTTTAAATCCATCTAAGAAATATGCAACAACAACAAAGTCAAAAATAATTTTAATAGCAATAACAAAAATATGTACTTACCGTTGTGGTGGGGGTAGAAATGCTGATATTAATAACTTTATGTAAAATAAACAATTTAACTCACGAACTTGCAGAAGGACACTAACACTAACATTCTTCGTTCTTATAATGGCTATTTTGCTACTTAAACTCCCCACCCCCACAGAGATGTATTAACAAAATTTCCGTTTATTAATTAAAAAATCTACTATTTCTAAAAATATGAGTACACTCCTGGATTCAGCCATTTGTCGTCTTAGAAGACCCTTGGTCCTCCGAACTAAACTTGTCCGAACGTGTCGGCAAGCGTATACCCTATTTACACCCTTTGACTAACCAGGTAATTTTGTGGTACTTTTAAGTATCTCTCTCTGTGCATTTCAATTATGAAAAATGTTAAATGCTGAATAAACAATATTTTAGGTAAAATGAATGAACAAATAAATGTTTACTAACCGATTGTTCATATTTTGCTGTTACTATTATTATTATTATTATTATTATTATTATTATTACTATTATTATTATTATTAATTATAATAAGCGTTCGCGCGCACATTTCAAAATTTTATTCTAATTGTACTAATCTAAATGTACTATTACCGTACTATTCGTATTATACCCCTTCCAATTGTACTAATTCATAACGTTATTTTTAACGTAACGACAAACCCAGCTCCCATAAGCTCTAATGTATTTTTTAACGTTACGACAAATTGTAGTTTTCGCAATGCAACGACAAACGCTACGTAACGATAAATATAACGTTAAACCTCCTACCTACCTAACAACCCCATTGCCGCGCACCCGCAAAAATAACGGAACGACAAAAATAACGTAAAATCGACTGTGCGAAGACTCCTCATTTGATCCAGAACCGGCTTTGTATATCTACTGCTCACATACGAAAATGATTGCTTTCGTCTGTCTGGCAACTTCAATTACGTGTCGTGTTTGGATCAACGTTTTTTTTTCTATTTTTTTATTTAAATGACATACGTTATTGTGCGGGATTTATATATTTTCACATTTAGAATGAAATCTATATACAAAATGCCACCTTACTCGACTATACTCTATCGACAGGACAAATAAAGACAGAATATTTTTTTAAAATAGACACATATATATCTTTCAAGAGTTCGTGACTCAGCCAATTAATAAAAAACGTTTCCAGTTAAGCTTTATTTAAAAAAATAATTATATCTTCCCCATATGATTCTAATAAAAGTTCATGGCCGGGTCAAAGCTGGCTCTTTACATATTTTGCTTTGTTCTGTGAACAATGAATTTATGCTATCTACTCTAATTAAATACTCATAACATCGTGCGCTAACCAGGAAATCATATTTTTGCATTCAATATGAAAACGAACTGGAAAAAAAACAACAAGAAGAGGCGATTGCGTCAAAATGTCTGAAACAGATGAATGAATATTATTGTGTTTCATAGATTTTCAAACCTGTGTATTTGCAATAAAGAATACGTATTTTTAAACGTCAAGCATAGATAGTGTCGGAAAAGTATGTGTCACACAAGTTGCAAAGTTAAAAAAAAATATGAAAATCCACAAAGATTCTTAAAGTGAACCCACCATATACATATACATATACTATAAATATAACTATCTAGTGCCCTTTATGATTCCTAGTTTAGTCCTAACAGGCGTTAATTACGAGAAATTCTATAGAGGTATACATTTGTTTGTCACTTGTTTCCAAATTGTTCTAAAGCAGAAAGATGTTTTCTTATTTCATTGATAGAACTAAGAGTTTTTGCAAACATTAAGAAATGGAAGGTTGTACCTAACAGATTCCTAATAAAATTTTCCTGTTTGTTATTCTAAATAAACGTTAAACGTCATGTACATTCTCGAACATGTACATCGCATTCATTCGTAAGTTAAATGTGGTAGGTTGACGACAGCAAGAGAATTATAATGCCATTAAATTGGTTTAACGAACAGAAACACAAAGGAAGAAAACATCTACTAGTTAGGTAAGGCATCGAACCATTTATTTTTCTCTTCAATAGAACGAGCAAAAAAAAGAACTAAAACGAACCATCTCTAAAATAAGCGATAATAATCGCTCTACAGTAATGGATTGTTTTCACAAAAAAACGATTAGACCTAATTAATAAATTGAAGCAGTTGTTAAGCTCTTTATGTTAACGCTCCACTTAATTTCGCAACTAGCTGGGAACCGCCACACCTACGTCATTTCCTTAAAAGCCCCCAATAAAAGCACAATTCTATTTAGAATAATAGGAAAAATATTCCCGAGAGAAGTAAATTAGAGGATGATGTATCGCGAAAAGCGAGAAGGAAAGCGCTTGAAACATTTGGTTTCGCAATTTTTCAATTTCCCAATTCGAAAAGTTCGAAACCATAGACGAAAACAATAAAATTACCAAAGTTTATCAATTTATTTGTAAACGGTTTGGTTTCGCTTGAAAAATAAATATTTATTAAACTGGAAAATTACCTTTAACTCAACTTCTTTTACAGTTAAAAAACATTATATCGATATACATATTCGTAAACCCGAAATAAGGTAACTCTATCCGATTTATTGCAGCTTCTTTTACGGCTTCACCTGCACAATAGAGTACGAAAGTAAATAAATATGGCCGTTTCAATTCACTAAACCATAAAATCCTTTTGATGTTTATTTCCGAAGACTAGAACCCTTCTCATATATCTTTTATATCCTTCCAAGGCCCATTTTGGATCTCACCAATAGTCCATACGAATATTGATTTGTGAACTTTATTTTTCTCGGTGACTTTTTATATTTCCCATAACTTCTAATTTAACTTTAAAAAATAAATAATATTTTGGAACAGTTGCGAGAGCTGTATACGTAAATATTAAGTAAGGATATGCATTTTTTTTATTTGTAATACGGGGTCAAAAAATGTTAGGGGAAGGTCATGTACTTTGGGTCGTTTGAATCTTGGTCAATTTTCAATAGTTTATCAGTGGGCCAAGAAATATGTTTCATCTTGTAATTTGTTGAACGTTTATCTGGATAGATGTCGTTCTATGCAAGTGCTGTCAAAAAATATTCATTCTTCGAAAATTCATTCAGGTGATGAAATTGTTCATTTATTCAATGCAGTTAAGGAAGCTTCCATATATTTCTAGTGGTAAGTACATTACTATTTGCTTGAAGGTTTTAGTGTATTTGTTAACGTAGCCATTGCATCTAAAAAAATTGACTACTGGACCCAAAGTATAATACTCGATTGTACTTTACTTCCGACTAAAATGCACTTTTTTCAACTTCAAAATTTATATTGTAAACAAATTAATTTTTGATCAATAAACCCTTTTCTTTCATAGAAAAATCTACGTTTTGTCACATGTACATACTTCTAAGTCGAACTTTAATTCAAAAACTTTTGAAAATACAAGGGTTAAAAAATTTGGGTACAAGGTACATGATCTTCCCCTACTTGTCTTTTAGTAAAAATTTCCTCGTTTGATGAAAACCACCTACTGCCAATTTCTATTTTCTTGATAGTATAAAATAAAAATAAATCTAATGATGTCAAATCTGAAGAATAAATTACAGTCAAACTGAGACAAGTGAGCCCTGGATAAGTGGAAAATTATTACGTAGCTCAGACGCAACGTTTTTTGTTAAGAAGTAAGATTATAAGTAGAATAATTTGTTTTATCCGGTTTATTTACTTTTATAAATGGAAAAAACTAGCTATTTTACCTCTATTGTGTAATTATGTCTTATATTTTTCTAATTTTCCGTTCTATTGACTTTCTGTCATTTTCTGTTTTATATTAGAATTTGCCATTAAGCGTAAGCTTAAAACGTAAACAAAACCTTTTGTTTTTACACTCTAAGATTTTTCAAATTTCCTTAGCTTTGCGTCTTCGTCGGAAATAACGGAAAAATGTTCACTTAAATCTTAATGGATATGTGACATTATAAAAATTACAAATTCTGTGAAAAGTGAAAAGTCGAAGAGTAAATTGATTAAAGAATTTAATAATCTATATGTGACATTATAAAAATTATAAATTCTATTAAAAGTGGAAAGTCGAGGAGTGAATTGATTAAAGAATTTAATGTTCCGCGGTCCACTCTCAGTCTAACTTTTTAAACGTCTTCCCGTTAAAACTTTTTTAAAAATTAAAAAAGAAAGGATAACAATTCTCTTTTGTGCTAATTTGCATAGAACATTGAACATTTAAATATACCGTTGCTTGTAATTGAAAGATTAGAAAAACAATGTATTTAAAAAAAAGGTTAAAACCCTTTCTGTGGAGTAAAAAATGACATAAGACTCTAGAATAACATCTACCATTTTTCAAGAATAGCTAATAATATTGAAGAAAAAACCCAGAACCGAAAATAGAAAATTCCTTATTTTGTCTTCACTGTGTTTGCACGCAATGATATCTTAAAATTAAATTATGTTAAAATCAATTTTCTTCTGACGAACACAAGTAAACTACAACCACTTGATCAGGGCGTAATAAATAAATTTCAAATTTTCTACTTCAAATTGATATTTCGGCACGTACTGAAATCCATAGACAAAAATGCCACTTCCAAAATCAATTTTCTTCAGACCACAAAATTTGCAAAAAAACATGGTTTCATGCAACAATTAACAATTTTATTAACTGCTTTAAGAAGGATGGATTTATTTTGAATCAATCTCAAAAAACTGTTAATAAAATAGGAATAGTTTGGTCGGAACTCCAATAGAAATAGTACATCTAAGCAATCGATTTTGACGAGTGGACAAATGTTATTGGAAAATGTAGAGATTCACTTATTTGTATGATTTTTATCGATATAAACAAGGAATTGCCAATCTGTTACGATCAGATTGAAAAACATCTTTTACAGTCTTATCTTCAGGTTGAAGATTATGATAAAGACGACGAGAAAGAATATGAAAATTAACTGGATTCAAAAGATCTAAAAGAAAGGAATCAAATAACGATTACAAAGAAAACGTTGCGATTAAAACTTTAGATATTTTGCTAAGATTAAATGGCAAACGAACGGACCGTCAATTTTTCTATTCGATAAATCAATTAAGCACTAAGCAATTAAAAGTAATTAATTTTGTTCATTCACACTTTTATATAAATTATTATTTAAACATTTAAATGAACAAAATGAAACACTTGTTACTCATAAATTAGTTTTTCTTACATATATTTCATAAAACTCTGCGTGCACGTTATTCTGACGTTAGTTAGAAAAATGAGACAATTCTGGTTGTGCAAACAATCTAATAAAAGGCTACTGAAGAAGTTTGAAACATTAATTTTTCTCTTCATTTTCTTTTTAATTAACATGCATAAAAAGTTTATATACAGAGTATTTGGTGGAAGGTTTGATGGATTTTTTTTGGTGACAGAGAAAGTCATTTGGAATCGATTTAACTCATATGATTTTTTTTTGTGATTGTTCACTTTCCCAAAATCTGACCTCTAACTTTTATACCTCTATATTTAATAGTGCTATCGACTTAAATTAAATTTATTCTATAACTTAAACGTATACGCCTTCTGATAGGAGGGTGACTTGAATTAAAATCAACAAATTATTCTTTAACATTTATTAAAGGTTTTAATAAAATTAAGCTCCACCAGTCCCAATACAGTTTCTACACCCTCTTTGAGTTTCGACAGTCGTTATTGAAATGCGGCATTTATTTTTCTTTGTAAAAATCATATATCGAAAACCACAAGGTTTTGTATAAAAGTAAATTCGGTTCCAAATAACTTCCCCTGTCCCCTAAAAAATTCTGTTAAACCGTCTTAAAATTGTATTTGATAAACACCAAACACCCTATATAAATCAAGTAAGTATATGTATATTAAAGAGTTTAATAATTTAATAGAAAAGAAAGACTTTTCAACTTCAGAGTTCAAATTTATGCAAGCACTTTTTCT
This sequence comes from Hypothenemus hampei, assembly GCA_013372445.1. Classification (NCBI taxonomy): domain Eukaryota; kingdom Metazoa; phylum Arthropoda; class Insecta; order Coleoptera; family Curculionidae; genus Hypothenemus; species Hypothenemus hampei. The sequence goes on from JABRWK010000076.1 coordinate 301,626, forward strand.
TAAAGAATAAGTAGGTTTATAAAGAGTAAGAATAAAGGATTTTTAATATTATTTTGAAACGACCAAAGTACATACAAAGAAAAAATTTGGAATTTCTTGCTTTTGATTAAAATTAACAAGGAACAATAATTCAATAACAGAAATGTATAAAATTACGGGAAACGCATCCGGTAATCTTGCATTACATCGATCTTAATGCTATTATCAAATGTGATCATTTTTTCTTAACTCGTCATAATTTGGATTTGAATGATGTTAAATATATTTTTTTCTAATGATTTTTGCATTGAACTTTTCAAGAAAAATTTCCGTAAAAATTTCTGAAGCTGTGAGGCAACACTTTCTTCACATGACGTGACAATGACGTGCACGCAAAGTTTTGTGAAATATCCTATATCTATGTAGATGAGATATCATTTTGTAGTGAAATTCAATCTGTTTTGATAAAAGAATTTTTTTTGCCTAACGAGGCCATTAAACTATCAATTCAGCGTTGATTCGGTTCAGTAAATCAGCATATTATTGTGATTATTCTTCCGCTCTACAAAAAAAAACGATGGCCATGAACTTTTCGGATGACACGATTTTTGCCTTACTTGGAACAAATTCATGCAGCCAAAATCACCGTTTCGACTGGTATTTTTTCTGCTTGAATGCATTCCTGTTTCTTTAATAGACTCTTTAATACGTACTACTCCTATGTTATAAGTATACTCTATAATATATTCCACTAGATTGAGGCCAAACATGTTTACAGAGTGCTTGTTATCAATTATCTACCAGATCAAACCAATAGCTGATTGAAGGTGTACGGTTGATACAAATAATCCGCTCGAATAGAAACTAATCCGCTTTAAGAGGCCATCAAAAAAAAATTAATCATTAAATTTGTTTGAAATTTTCGCTGGCGTAGTTCAGACGATGCTGTTAAACGCCAATTGCTGTTAAAAACGGATACTTATCATACAGCCGTCGTATATTCGTTATAGGCCATATAGCTTGGAAATTGAAAATTTACGATTAATCAATGTAATGGTCATAAAAAAAAATAATTTTCAGTTGGGATATAAAAGTTTGAAGTTGTTTGTTTTTGGAAAATTGAATTTTTCTTGACGCACAACGTATGAAGAAACTAGAAAGAAACACGTAAGGACAATTTTGAAACGTGCTGTATGAAGCTACGATTTAATTGTCAATTAGAAAAATTTATTACATCGCATTTTCGTTTTTTCGTACAATTCGTGACATGTTTAACACCTTTTATCGTTCGATTCAAGTAACTCGTCAGAGAAAAGAAAAACTATTCTTCAAGAGGAATTACCTCCATTGTTTTTCCGAACAATGTCTTGGAAATACTTAGCGAGTACACAGTTTTGGAAGACTCCCGAGGGCTTTGTTTCCTATAATACAACCATTCATTTACACTACTATATCGTTTTAACGCCGGTTGGGCATTTAGTTAAAGCCTCACTCAAAATTCAAACGTTTCAGCGGCAGAACTTGACCGCAAAAGGAAATTACTAACCTTAGTCCGAATCCTCAAAGCCGAATTATAGGTCCGAGACTCATTAATTTAACTCAAGTAACAAGTTTCTCCAACTTTGTGGTCACACTGAAATTCGTTCAGATAACGATTCTCGTCTGGTAATTTTAATTGAAATCTTTCGTCAGACATCAACCTCAGAGAAAAAAAACTAAATCAATCGTTCCTTTAAATTCACTGTCAAATGTTAATTGGCTACTTGAATGGTTGATTACGAAAGTGATATGAAGATTTTTCAACGAAAAGAGGTTTTCAAGTATGTTTTCAAATTCGAAAAACGACGCTTCCGCCGCATATGTGGTTGATTTAGCGTGCGGGCTTTTCCTATTTCCCACACACAAAAGGGGAAAATTAATTTTCAAAGCGAAAAACCAGGAGATTTTCACACATATATGTATATGGTAAGGCCAGAGGCAGAGGTACACAGTAAATCATGAATAAAATATTTCATACTTCCTTTATCTACCTCGGTTTATAACTTCCAATTACATGTGGAGGAAGTACATTACATGCAAAGCAAATTTAATATTTATACATATATATTAAGCCTATCATTGTTTATGGAAATTTGAAAATGTTCTTTCATTGAAATGTATGCATTAATCTTGACGGTCATTAATAAAAATCCGCAACAGCGTGCACATTTTATTGAACGTTAATGGATGGTCTCGTAACTGTTTTGATTTCAAAATGAAATTCCGTGAATCACCTATATTTCGGATATTTTTTTTCCTCCGCAAAAATTGAACTTTTTATAAAACTGTTAATGGTTTTTTCACAATCCGTTTGTGTTTGGTTATTTTCGTTTAATAAATGGTGTGAAAATCTCATAGGTCAGAGTTGGAATTTTTAATATCTTCTAGGGGATCTTTCAAACCGTAAATTCCTCTTTCGTTGCAGCTACATGCAGGTATTAAAGTTTTAAGTTGCACAAATTCTCTCATTAAAATATTTCATCCTCGTGGAAAAAATTAATTATGAAAAGTGCTTTTCAACCTGAGATATGGTACAACTAGATTACTTTGTATTCAAACATATAGAGACTAATTTTGTTGAATTTATAATTCAAAAACTCGCATTACGTTCAGATTTTATTATGTTGCCAGTATTTCAGATGCAGGTGCTATTAACAATATAGGAAATTTCATATCGATCTGTCAAACATAATCTGATTTTACTGAAAACATATATCTATACTAAGCACGTTTTCCAGGTTGCGTTTCGTTAAGAAGTCAGAAATTTTCAAGTCATAATTCAGGTTTTCACATCAATTTTAGGAAATCCTTTGGAAATTTAAAATTCCAGTCGCAGAAATGGTACACCCGTTTTCATTTAAGCCTTTATCTCGCTTCGGGATTATTCTACTATAGATAGAGGTGTATTTAAAGATAATGGGCGGGAAAACGAGAATTGTTAAGAAAAGTGTTCCTTATCGACGACATATTTTCCCTAATCGTAAGAAACACACTCTGTTAAATTTAATGTTTAAAACAATGAAAGGAACCATTTTAGGTAATCGAAATTACGAGCCAGTTTCGTTAAATGTACGAGGTGAGGGCCGAAAATTTTCTGTTTTCCTATTCAAAAACACAGTTCTTCAGAACATCTTGAAAAATGGTAACCTTATGAGCAGGAACATTATCATGGCCATGATACGCTATGATATGTCTGGAATATATAACTTTTGACGTTAACCTCGTAGCAAACTATAAATTTTCCGGATGGATAATTGAAATTTATACCTTTCCTCGACGATTTTTCGTTCGCTTTCCTGAAAAAAACACACCTTTATTCCCGCTTCGAGGTAAAAAAGAGTTATTGTTAACTTTCCATTGCATTTAACTTTGGGAAAAATGCATTTAATTGAAACGAGTGCAATAAATTTTCTATTCATGAATGATCGAATGAGACAGGCAATAAAAACTGCTTAAACATGAAAATGTGTGTGGAAAAATCAAAAAGGCTATGTGTTGAAAATAAAAGATACTGGTATTTATTAATTGAAAGGATTTCAAATGCAAAGGAAGCTTTAGAATGTCAGTTTTCCGTTTAGGTTTAAAATAATTAAATTAGTTTCATGAAGACTGTTTACGAGTTTTACTCGTTGTTTAAACTTGTTAAAAATTTATACTTGATTTCTTCGTGAAATTTGATTTTCTTTTTTGTCCTTCTTTTTTTTTTAGTTTCGAAAGTTTCCTAGTTTCAAGGTATATCTTAAGAGAGTTTTCTGAAAATTTACGAAATAATTCTCTTGAAAGTTAAGTTGGATCAGGATATTGATCAATTTAAAGTTGGGAAGTAAATTTACAAAATATATTATTAATCTTATTAAACTGTTACAAGCTCGAATGTACATACATACAGTCATATACATACATATTGTAATTACGATTGATGAATGGGCTTCAATTAATGTCTGTGAAAGTGCTTTCAATCGGCATTCATTCCTGAGTACTTTTTCTATTGCTGTGCAAATTGTTAATCAACAATTTGTAGATATTGCTTTTCTATTTTTATTCTAAAGATAAAAACAATTTTTAGTCCGGTTCTGTATATCTCACCGACGAAAGATTTCGTGGTAAGCGCTTCCTGCATTCACAGGGGCAAATTGTTCAATTTGGATTTAATGACTTGCTATAATTTCTAGCCTGGTCAGTAAATACAGACAAGCCGAGTGTTATGATTATTTTTATAAACACGCTTAGCGTTATAAAAGTTTCTATAGTTAGTTAAAATAGAGAATAAAATCTCAACGCAATACGAATTCTGTCTAATTAAGTACCTTAAAATCGATTAGGTATGATTGATTGACTGAAACATAATTATGCCAGTCTCGTCTCATCCAGTCTATAAAACCTACCGAAGACTGATAGCTTTTCTCAACAGTGTGACGTGAAGATTAACAATATTCTTAAGATAAACAGCATTGGATATTGCACCTTTTATGTTTAAAAATTAAATCAGTATCATCGCCGAATATCAAAAATGTTGAAATGAAATATAGTCTGAAATATGTCTATAGAACTACGAATAGGAATTGGGCGAGCATGAGAAATTTATGACACTCTTTTGAAAAATTCATCGTCATACCGCAAGAGAGATACACGAACCCTAGATATACATTTCTTTCATGTTGTTCTGCTTTAGGTCTGATTCGATGTTCATCAAGAGGATTTTTTATTTTTGACACAGATGAGCTGGACAACTGGTTGAGTAACACGACTACTTCCAGAAGTTCTTCAAACATGAATTATGTCTATGGATATTTTCCTGATCTAAAAGTGGCATTGAACGATTTCTGTATAGAAATTTTTAAACCTACACCGGTTCTTCTAAAATAGGAAACCGTTATGCGTTACTCTGAGTAAAAAATATCTAATGAACATAATATGTTCATACAAGCATATCGTCGACAAAACCGACGTCGGATGTGCACGCATATAATCGAATAAATATCCCAAAAACTTATTTTTGAATTTTGTTAGTTACTTGATTTTGCGGTTTCGTCGACGATATATTACATGTAGTTACGGCCGAAAAAACTATGTGGTGAACAAGCAAACTATGCAATCAAGAGCCTTTCAAAACATTGACAACATGTCAAAAAATATTCTTCTTATAGATTATGAATGCATTAAAATCATACCACAAAAACCGATTATTTATGATTCACGAATAGGAAATTGTCCACGTCGGGTTTAGAATAACATTTAATTCACGTTCTATTGCTGTCGTATTTGGGAAATGGTAAATGGAATTCTTTGCTGACATCCGGATCCCGTTCCAGGACAGACTGATTGCGATTAAATTAATTTTCTGGTACAATTATTACCTAAGAATATGCACTGACGGTTTTGTCGTCCTTTGACTAATCGCAATGTAATATTTTCATTGTTTCAATATGAAAGAGAAATTTACAATATAGATGATGTTGATGATTTTCAATCGCGGTTATTGCAAATAGTTTTTGACAAATGGACGTTGGCTAACGGCTATGTCGATGATACTCTTTATAAGCCACAGACAATATGCATACATACTATATATTTCGGATGATAACAGTACAACGCAATATTGGACACTAATTGAATGCTTTATTGGCAAAAATTATTGGTAACCCTATTGGTTAAAGGCTTTAACTTAAAGCTCATTTATGTATTAAATTTGCAATTAATCTCTCGAAGATTGCTTTATTTCAAATATTTGCAGGCTGTGTTTTAACTAAAAATCTATTTCTCTTTTAAATAAAAATACATTATAGGAAATGAAAAAATTCATAGGAAACGAGTCTGGAGAATATGATGTTGTAAAAAAGATTAAAGTTTCAATTTGAACTCACAGCACAGATTGAGCGCAATGTTTCCACTCGTCTTCGTTTCTGATCCGTGTTATAGGCATTTGGAAATCCATTTCGCAGAAAATTTTTTCATACACGAATCAACAGAAACCATCTGACGGACGTGTTTATATGAAATAGCCAGGGGCTCAGCTGTACATTGTATGTAGTCCAGTTCGACGGTCTCAAAATATTAAATCATGGACTAGAATCGACATTTCCTGGATTTGACACTGAAATGGGTCTCGACATCTTGAATGGAAGCCAATTTTTTACACTTTAATATAAAAGGCAGTCATCATGATGGGTACTCAGCATATCCTCGTATATCTCCTTACCTCGTAACTTCGTATTTTCCTCGGATAGTGAAAGTTAATTAAACCATAATACCGTCTTAATGACATCTTAAGCCAAATTGTTATAATATTGTTTTAGGCCAAAACCAGTCCTTCGTAAAGTCGTCTTTAATGAAGGAGTTCGATCTATGAAGGAGATCCAATTTGTACTTAATTCTGGTAATTTTCATATCGAAACACGTGTAGTTAAAAGGAAATGATAAAATATTTTAACACGTTCCCAATCCGAATCTCGGAAAAGGAAAACTTTTCATTTTAAATCGGTTTAACTCAAGGTATTTCCAAACTTTCCCAAAGTAAAAGATCTATATTTCCAAGCTACTTACGAGATAGTAAAAGGTATAATTTAGCTGAAGGCTTTCCAACTTTCCGAGCTTCATTTGCTGGCTCTTCCATACGCCAAAATCTCGTAAACAGCTAAGAACCTTTTCGGTTGGCGAGATTTATTAAAACAGGTAAGGTTTTAGTCGTGGGTAGTATTTTTTCGTTGAGTAAATGGAACTAGTCTATGTATAAAGATTTCCATACTATTTTAAGATCAAATAAGGGTTAAACTGTAAGTTTCGCATTAGGATTTAGAATTTTAGATGGAGTCAGCAACACGTAATCCGATAAATTATGTAACAATTGCAAGATCTGGAAAGGAAGTTCGCGATTTACATAGCTTCCAGAACTATGTACATTTTGGTGAAATATTAGAATAAAGGGAAATTTGCCATTTTGTACTAGGGTTGCTTCCTGAAAACTAATCAATGCTGATGATAAAATCAAATATGCAGAGCATGTCAAAAATCAATTCAATTTTCCTAACAAATTTACACGTTTAAGGATTACCAAATTTTCGAAATATTTTGTATTCGCATTCAATGCATTTGTTTATAGACATTTTTCAAATATCTATCGATTTTAAACTCCGTCACTGGTTAGATAGACATCCTGTGCGTTGTACCCATTGACAAAACATTTCACTTTAACGGACTGAAAGCTCGATAAACATATTCCAACAATACCAGAAATACTATTATGATGGAAACGGTTCTTCGCTTCACTGCCTCGAATACGTGTTGGACTATTTAGCGCGTTTATTTCTATTGCTTTCGTAAAGTTCCCATATTTTTACGTTTTACTTAAATATAAATATTAAACCTGTATGATAGGTACCATAAAGACGTCTCTGAAAAGGGTCTTAATTGGATCGAAAGACCCATAGGGCAATCAAAATAACGTAAAATCCCAGAACCTTTCTGTGAAAATGATGAATCCCAACGTAGCCAAATATTGGCATCGATGAAAAACACCTAGGATGTTCCATTGAGACGAATTTCTTCAATAATACATATCGTCTGAAAACATTGTTTGTGTTTGTGATGTGTTGTCTTTTTTTGGTAAATGGGCACAACAATAGAAAACTGACTCCTCCCTTAAAGTCAAGGTTAATTTGATTATTGAAATCCGAATTCTCAAAAATTGAAAATTAAAAGCAACTGTTCTATTGATGGTGAAAGGTATTTAATAAAAAAACAGCACTTTTCAGGAGACAATTTTAGACACAGATTTTCCAAAATTTTGAAGTAGTTCACCGAAATAAAATTTGAAATTTTTGTAACTTAATTCCTTTCACCACTCAAGCTAAGAATTAACTGGGAAATTACCAGGAAAATGAACCATTAAACGTTTTATTCATAAAAAAAGCATATGAGACACAAGAATATAACAAATGAAACTTAGGTATGAAACAGACGAAAAAAATAAAACAGTCAAATTTTCTTACAGTTGAGTTGCTTGAGTAAATGACTGTGAGCCTTCATTTAAGTACTGTACAAGTCTTCTGATATCTTTTCGATGACTTAATTCTCTTTTCAATCGAACGCATGATACATGATACCGATATCTCCAGTTTCCAACGTTAAAAGTTAGTTCTTTTCACTGTTGTACGAAAAGTCTTGGCCAGAAGAATGAGAGATTGTAAAAAAAAACACTATTTTTTTACTTAATATCCTTCACCACCCGATGATTCAATTATGTTTTTAAACAAAATTTCACAATTTACTGCCATATTTCCTATTACACCAACGACGATATGTGTTATCATATTGACAAACTATCGGGTAGAGGTCAAATAGATTGCTGAAGTTGTTACCATCTGCTAATCGTAGACGAAAAGTTCGACATCAGTAAGTTTACTTGACAGGATGCGTGACCCGTTTGCTGATAGTGAAACAAAAACTTAATCGTCACAAGGAAACTGTTCGACTTACTCTACGAATTCTACCCTATTCTCTGAATTTGCTTTTGCAATTGCCATTTATCTAAAAATATATATGAAAAATGATTCGGCAGAGAGAAGTGATGTGTTAAAAATAATAATTTATATTTTGAAGCAAATCAGTTTAAATTGTGTAAGAGTGACACAAGTGTGTTGGGCAGAACTATGCCTTTCCTTCATTACACCAGATATTTATCATAGAAGCCTCGTAAAAAATTGCCCCACAAAACACCCTTCNATAATCCTTGTACTAATAAATAAATGTACCCTAAGTTTCATTGAAGTCCATTGAAGCATTCTCCAGATACAACAAGAATCGATTTTTTTTTGAAGAACTTTGACTATCAATAGCGCCTAAACGAGACACTTTTTCCAAATAATTTTTAAGTCAAATTGTAATGTTTTGACCCCAAGAATGCCGTGATATTATTTTCCGCATGCATTTCAGGGACACCCTGTATTTGCGACTGCCAGTCAAAGGATGGCTTGTCATGATCGTATCAAGTTGGGCTTAAAATTGAATCAAAACATCGATATGCAAAAATTAAAAATCGTCGAGCAATTTAATCTAATTTGTTCGACGTTGATTTACTGGAAATATATCCGGGATTCACGGTTTCCGAACTAAATTCGATTCATACTTAATAATAGCAGCCCGAAACAATATATTAGATGTACATAATTAACCCTATTAGCATCAATGGCTAAAAGTATTAACACTTTTACATTTTCCCTTATTTTCATAAGAAATAACAGTTGCAAATATTTTATTTAATTGTATATCTATTTATACAATTATTTTTAAAACATGTACAATTAAGTGTATATTTTTTTAACAGGAATTTTTTTTGAGTTCGTTTAATTAAAAACTCGTTAACTCTCTCGGAAACAATTAATTATATTTTAAATGATGTTAAGTCGGGATGCTGTAGAACAAAATAAAATAATTTAGTGAGAAATTTCATGTCCCTTCTTGTTAACATCGACTCGACAAACATTGCCTTGTAACACAAACATAAATGTTTGAAATAAATTAATAAATCGGCAATGCTTACATATGGAACACCAGGGACACACCATTAATATAGTGTTTCACAATATGTTTGCTATTTTAAGGCCTTTACATTTCAAGAGTTATTAAGTACTTAGAAGTTCAGCTCTATTTCAAATAAGTATTTAATGACCGAAACGAAGATAGAAATAAAAGATAACATTGGAAAAGCTTTAATTATTTTTCAATTCTTTCAAATACTATATTTTTCTTGGACGTGGTAGCTTTGGAAGTTGAAATAGTCTATAAAGTTAATGAAAATTTGTATTGCACAGCATAAAACATTAGCAGTAGCTGTACACTGTGGAAAAGTCAATGTTTTAAAGTGGCTACTTGCATAGCCTAATTGAAATTCTATTGAGCTGAGTTGAACGTTTTTTTACAGCACTATTTTCACATCATTGTTTTAATTTTTGGATTATTTTCACTTTTTTTCTAATTTCTACACTGGATGGTTTGCTATTCAGTCACTTAAACGGGTAACATAAATTTAGGTGTGGTTTGGAATATTATCAAATAGTTTTTAGATAATTTTTCCAGAATATGTATTACACTTTTAATTAACCTAAATATATATTTTTTTTTGTAATCCTGAAGTTTTTTTTTGGTCAAAAATGGGAGCGACGCTTTAAAATTTAAATTAACTTTAACGAAAACTTTTAAAACACGCAGGAATAATTTTGCCCGGTAAAAAAACCGCGAAGGCGAACTTTAGCGAACTCCATTTGAATGCGGAAAATTAATGCACTTTAGATAAAAGCTTTTCGACGACTTTCAGTAAGTTTTCGAAAATATTTCAGGTAGTGGCAAGCCATTTTGAAATTTACACGGATCGCTGTCAATGCTTCTTCACTTTGAAAGAATGAAACTTTTACCATACAATTAGAAATTTAAAAATTAAAAAAAAATTTTTTTACCTGTGTAATTTCTGGATCCGATTTTATGATCACATCGAGCGATTGAGTTTTGCAATTGACTTTATCCAAACAACACAAAATACTAAATAACGAACAAACATAAATAATAAAGCAAATTTTTTCCATTCGAACGTTTTCCATTTTTTCGAAAACGGGAATTTTTTCACTCCACTTGCATGAAAGTTTTTTGCGAGAAATCTGAAATTTCACCGGCCACAAACGAAGACTTCGATGGGGTTCAAACCGGTGCCGGACTGGTGGAACGACGCGGCACGACGCTGGGTTTCCCCCACTGAATTTTCAATTCCGCGCTCCAAAGAACGAAAAGGGCGTGCGCGCCGCTCTGATGACGGACGCCTCTTTCTATAGCCTCTATTGCGTAACCGTGTTGCACCGAACACTGAATCCCGCTCTTTACTCAACGACTGAACACATTGCTCAGTGGGTGGGTGGGTAATAACGTCTCTCCATACCTCTCTTTTTCTGACCCGTAAAATATACAGGATGTACTTTTTATTCTCTCAACCGTATCCGACTATTTATGGTTAGAAGTGTGTTCAACATAATGTAGTCCAAGAATTTTTTTTACCAAAGGACCGTAGCATACCATTGTTATTCAACTTGAATTTTTAACCGGCAACCCAAAAAAGTTTTATTGGTTAACTCATATACGAGGGTTACTTTGAAAATTTTTATATTATATCTTTAAAAAATTGTCTGTTTCTAACTTATTAAAAAAGTCAACATTCTAGAATGTCTTTGAGATGAATAAATTCACTTTTCTTATCTAGAAAGACAAAAAGTAAATATAACTTCGGTGGATCGGGTGTCGCATGGTAACAAAAATATACATCTCTCTTAGAACATGTATTAGAGAATTTACGAATATGTAAGAAATTTAATGTAAGAACTTCTAAAGCTGGCGCACGATTTGATGAAATTTGTTTGAAGGGGGGCAGTAACTGCTTATTCTGCTGAATTCAATATAACAAGAGTGTGTAGCCAGAGTAAATTTAATAGTACCTTACACTCTCGACTTGACTACACAGAATTTTTCTCTCGAAAATGCGGAGAAACTTTCGTGATTTTTATGCTTCAGAAAAAGTGTGACAGACTAATCACATCAAGCAAGCTATTGATCAGTAAAACCCCATATCTACAGTCTGACGTAAGAATTTAGAACATGTCCAAGTTACCTATCGTCGATCTTTGTATGCAAATGTGAATTAAATATTTTAATGTCGTTGAGTTCGCCTTCGGGAATAGGGCATTTTAACGCTGTCGTTCTTTTTGATGTTCTTCGAATGAGCAATTTTATGGAGCATTCCTTTAGATTCACAAAAGAGTTTCGGAAATTTTTATAGACTACGAATGCTTCCAAGTTCTTGCATCCAAATTTTTAATACACAAATTGAACTTTTTTTAAAAAATCTTCCTTCCATATAATGGTTATTCGTGTTTTAAAATATTGAAATGTTCATTTTTTTCGAAGAATAAAAACAGTAACCAATGTTTGTCAAGAAGAAGAGTTTAATAATACAAATGGCTTTGACGCGACAACCTTAAAGTGACAAAACTTTCGCAACTCAGCTTGGTTATATCGCCCTGAAATTTATAAGTTGGCCTCGGCTTATGAACCAATGCCTGTCATTCTGTATAAAGAAAAACAAAACGATCGATATTTGTAATGGAGCACGCGGCGCCAGCAGGTCCTGACACAGCCCCGAAGACGAAGAAGCACAAAACAAATTGGCAAAAGAGGGACCGACCGACTGACTTCAACAGCGACCGAAGAGAATGTCATATCTAGAACGTTGAACTCTGCTTTCCTCAAATTTGGGGGGATGCCTTTCATGGCTTTCGATTTAGATTGCCATCTTAATGAATAATAATTTTAAGCTATATGAATCCATCGGAACAAGAAAAAAACGGCTCGATATCGCCCAAGTTCGCATTTGTTCATGGGTAAAAATGAAATCTAGGACGCTATGCAAATCTCAGTAACAGCACAGCGGGTCTTTAACGAGCTTAAATAATGCCACCCAATTTTTTTCACTCTGCCACTTAAAACATAAATTACAATAACTGTATCTGTTATTTGAACGTTGAAAGTCCAGGTGCAGACGACCTAAATAAAACTCCCTCTAATAAGGGTTCGAAAAAAAGAGTCCAACCCTTTTAAAATTATCACACCCTACGATCTATTCGTCAACCTATAATCATTGACCCTTCCACAGACAGCTTTAAATAATTTAAAAGTTGAAACTTTCACTGTTTTCAACCCCTTCTAGGTCACGCAAGCTAACGTTAAGGTTTCTAGGAATATTTGGCGCATTAAAGACACTTTTACTTGGAAATCCTGTCTTAACATATGCATATGTTGTTACGAGGGTTATACGATAAGTATCTGTGTTTAACAACAGTAGATTTAAAGTCTGCGGCCTATCGGCCAAACAACAGTCAAAATCTGGGACAGATTATCACTATTATTCTTTCGATCCTTTTGTTTCCGTCCCTAACATGTAGTTCTCGTAGTTAAAACGCGCTACTGTTATTGGGGTTTATTTAATCGATATCTGATCCTGAACAGAGCCGATATGCAATAAAAATCATCTCTAGACTACAATACTTTTTTATTAAGTGTTATTATAAATCACTATTACATAATTTGAAAATTAATCAGTGATTAATTGAAAATTATAATACATACAATTTAAATTTGGAGGCACTATAGGTACCTAAAGAAATTATACAATGAAAATTGAATACGCTCTCAAATATATATTTATTTTAAATCATAATATTTACAATTAAAATTATATGTCTCTTATTATTAACGCTTTAGCAAACACTCTAAACTGATCAGAAAATAACTAATTTGTGTATTGATTCAATAATGTCTGTTAATTAAACAATTTTATTCCTTTTTTTTGGTAGCGCCCATTTAATGAAATAAATCGCTCAGCGGTGACAACAGTATTTTTTCAAAAATTGTGAAAATCATTTAAAACTACATTCAATTGTTGTTGCAACAAGTTGCGGTCCAATTGAAGAAGTTTCAAACAGCAAAAAGATATTTGTATTAAAATAAAAAGGAGACAATAAAATATTTTCCTCAAAATTGTGAAATTACGAAAATGTTTTTGCAATGTAACCGTCTCCCCCCTTAAAACAGCTATCTCGATATTGTATCAATCCCCAGAGGAAAACTAATTCTTTAGAATGACGTAGAAAGCTCGTTTATGTCAAAAATGACAGATAACCCTTTGTTGCTGCAAGCCGTTCAATTTTGATCATTCGATATCAATTCCTTCGAATTTTCTGTTAAAGTTAAATGTCAAACTTTCATCAAAATAGTTTGACGGTATTCTCACCGTTGAACGAAATATTCCATTACAATACAGTGCAATAGTGCAAATTCCAAATGATATGCATAAATTTGTTGAATCAATCAAAAAACGTCTTTTTTCTTCTTTCAGTTAACAGGTATACACTATCGAAACAATAAATTCCTGCACACATTTTTTGAAGTAATTTTGAGCACAATTTTCTAGATTTAGAGCAACTGTGTGGAGTAAAATCTTTTTTTAATCCAGAATAGTATTTGTATTTCAAATTTATTGTTAAATTATTGTAACAATTGTCATATTTATTTAGAGATTGAAATAAATCTATTCTGGATTAAAAAAAAAGTCAGGTGCGTAATCGTAATATACAGTTAAAAATGAAAAAAAAATCTAAAACTAACCTAAATTTATAATAAAACCATCATATATCTAGTCTTCTGCTTAACGATTAAAGTGAAAAGGCGTCAGCGTGACTCGATTGGTTCACATACATACATAAAAGCGATTTTAAGCACGGATGTAGCCCACTAAATAATTGGGTGGCAGTTTGGTGGTACGATCGACTCGAACTGAAAATAATTCATAAAAATCAGAAAAAAATATAGCCATGAGGAATCGTCGATAGGCGCCTATAGCGTTAAAATGTTCGTGATAAAAGCATGGAAAAAAAAGAAGCAAAAAGCTGAACACCAATTATCCTCCTGGGTTAATTACTTTTTGCTTTGTAGTTTCCTAGAATGAAACGAAATAAACTACTTTTTAAAAGTCCTGAAGAGATAAACACTGTGAAAATGGAAATGGAAAAAAACCTATTTCATTTTGGACGTTTCGCGGGGTTAGGGAGAAACCCTAACGAGCAAAAGGTGTAATCCATGGCATTTATTTTCTTTTTACGAGGCAATGAATTCTCGCGACGTATCACAGACATGATACGTAATTTGGATCGTTTTTCCAACGATTTTTTGCCCGTTTTGGCTCTTCCCTTATTACGTCGCTCGACGATTAAAGGACGAGACGAAAAAGCCCTCCCCCCCTCTCGAGTTAAAATATTTAGATGCAAAGTTGTAGACCTCCTGCATAACGATAATTTAAATATTCAACGGAACGCAACGGAAACTTAACTCCACTTCCAGACACCGTAAAGCGGCGAAATGAAAACGTTTAACTACCCTAAAAGTGGAAATGAATGGCAAATAATAAAATGGCTAAGCGAATGAAAAAGAAAAAAATACCAGCACCAAGCAGCAGCAGGAATTTGAAAAATATTTCAATACGTACATCCTGATGGCGAAATAATCTTCGTAGTTCTCAATGACTGGTTGATCCCAATCGAGATAGTCGACGTTCTGTTAAAAAACAAATGATCAACAATAGGTGTCACATCAGTTGTTATTTTATTATTTAACAAACGACAACATGTTATTACATTTAACAATCAAACAAGTTATGTTTTGGTTTAAGGAAGGAGAGATACACAAAAGTATAGCTAGTTTGTTATTGCTTTCAGTATTCGAATTTTTCATATTTGTCATTTAAATGAATATTCAAAGGTTTTTAATCAAGCAATCGAATATTCCAACATTCGAAAACAATTTCCAGTCCTAATATTGACGTTTCTGCTTAAATATCCATAAACAAAGTCAAAATACACGTACATTCAAAAAAAATTGGGTAACTATAACTAAAATAACTCGAGAAATATCAAATTTTTATTAGATTAAATTTATTTATTACTCCAACAAAAATATAATATTGAGATTGAAAAATGTTTAGTTTCCATTAAAATAAACTATTCCTGTATCATTTTCATTCATCTATTTGCAATTTTCTCTTTAATTTAGTATTAAAACCACCCTAAAGAAGTAAATAAATCGTAATTGAACCAATTTGTACCTATACGTGTAATTTCAAAGGTCAACTCGCAAGGTAATTGTAATTGAATAACATTGAGAACGATTAAACAAGATTGAGGATCCTGCAAGACAAGTCAGAAAATTTTAAACCAAACTTTTTTCTTAGTAGGCAAAATAAAATACGGATGAATACAGTTTCCAAACTAGTTTCTCTGGGAACACTAAATATAAAAGGAAATGTCTTGATGGAAAATTTAATTCCGCGCTTAGTATTTTATGAATATTAAAAAAAAACTTAAACTTATCGAATTAGAAAGGCAAATAACATTCTTTTAAGTTTTCGATTCTATACAAGGTGTTAATTAAAGACGATCTCCCCCTCTCCCTAATTGAGATCGTGGAAATTGCCTTAAAAACATTCAGCGACCCTTTGGAAAAATATTTTTCAATAAAATTTCTGTCACCGCCAGAAACTCAAAGGCCAATCTTCGTAAGAACCAGTCGATGAGTTTTTTGGTTTTTAATTACAACAGTAAAACAAATTACATTTAGTATTAGATTATGACGAGTTCTTAATATATGTATGAGATCGGACGTTATCGACTATAACAACAAAACAGTTTATCTCAATTTGAAATGAACATTTTGGGGAAAAAAAACAATCTTTAAGCGAAATCTTTAAGAGATTTATTATAAGCTCATCATACATATATAACACCTGATTTTTGAGTTTCTAGAAAAATCGTAGTATCGTCAAAAACGTGACAATGAGAATGGGTCTTTAATGGACAATGTGAAGTTCTGGATCCGAAACGACAAATTTGTTTGCAAACGAACCATGAACAGCAGTGAAATGAGATAATAAAGATATTGATCCTAACAAAGTTCTTCATCGTACTGGAAAAAACCAAAGCTCTTCACAAAACCATTAAACATGAAAGAGGTACATAGAATTTCAGCATGAGGATGTAATGTCCTAGTATATAGATGTAATTTATGTAACATAGTGTACTTAAAACGTATAAATGGTAGCAAGTTGGCATTACAATATCGTCGTTTTGTCCGTAATTGTATTTAAATTTAATAAAATTCTATTAGAAAATTGCGTTTAAATTTAGAAACTAGACTCACCGCAAAATGCTAAAATTACTTTCCCGAGTCTAAAATACATAAAAATTCTACTTTAAAATAATGAAAACGTTAAACCCTATTTTAACTTTTCGAAAGTTCTCTCTCACAAGTCATATTGCCTCCGGTTGGGCGTCGTGAAATGCCGCCGAATACATACGCTTTTGTAAAAAGGCAATAACATAAATATGTCACCTCCTGAAAAAGATGTATTTCAATTTGTTTACGGTTATATTTGCGCGCCTTCTTTAGCTTCGTTTTGGTGGTTGCCGTTTTTCATTACGTTACGTACGTGATTCAATTTACGCTAATACTGACAAAAAAAAAAGAGAGAAAATGGCTTGTTGTATTTTTTGTAAATGTTAAATGTTAGTAGACGTAACAAAAATCACAAGGTTAGGAAAAATGCAATACGTTTTCCAGAACACAACACATTTGAATTAGGTATACCTTTTCACTTAATAAGGTGCGTCTTCCTATGGTTAAAGAATCTGAATTGCAGTCGCATTTTTAAGTCTTTCCGAACTGTAGGTGGAACAAAGAAAAACTTACAAATCACTAAAGGAAAATGCCGGGAAAATTCAACAATAATACCCATATTAAAATCAGTTGTATATTTAATATATAACTCGATTAAATATAAAGAAAATGCCAAGTTCGTAATTTCCATGTGTGAATACTTACTTTTGAATAAAATCCCTATTTTTATAAACAGGTCAAAGATTTTTTACGTGAAAAGACAGAACAAAGATAAAAATTAAAAAAAATCTTTCCTCGGGCACTGTGTACGAGTCCAGAATAACTGTTTAGTGTAAAATAAATTGAAAGTCACCCGCTCGGAGTTAAAAGGATGTATTTTTCATTGCCGAACACACTTTATCCGTTTATGACACACACGTCTTCTTTCAAAATGTTCACTTCGAATAATTTTTATTTCGTGTTTTATTAAATGGCGCATTTGCACGAAAAATGCACAAACGGCACTAGACAGAGAAAAATGACTGACTTTTTTCGTGCACGCTTCGGGCAAAAAAGGGGTTCCTAAAAAAATCAATACTACTTCAAAAAAATAATATTTTATTTGTTCAACTGATCAATTTGCAATAACTTAACATTTTAACACACATATACACATTACTAATTACAGAAAAATCGCACTTATGTAGTTATTTTATGAAAAAATGACGTAGTATTACGTGATTTCAAGCAACCAACACTACAATTTATACTATACAAGGAGAATGCTTAAAATCGTAATTTGAGCAAATTTTCTGTTGTAAGTACTTACCTGAATCTATAGAACTTCCTCGAATATAGAAAGAGTTATGACCTGGAGGTGTATAGAGGATGATTAATAAGGAATTCAATACGTATGTACATACATATATCAACAATAAATATTTAAAAATTGTATAGTTCTAACTTTGGTTAAAAAATACCTACTGTTTTGTAGACGGCACAAGTTGTTACGAAAAAGGGACTCGTTTCTAAAAGAATTTTTGTTTCAGTTTTTCGATCTCTTTAAACACTTTTGAAGATTTCATATTTACATAGAGAAGCCACTGTGCATAATGTGCC
>JABRWK010000076.1:321392-375900 GCA_013372445.1 Hypothenemus hampei
AGTTGTATATTTAATATATAACTCGATTAATATAAAGAAAATGCCAAGTTCGTAATTTCCATGTGTGAATACTTACTTTTGAATAAAATCCCTATTTTTATAAACAGGTCAAAGATTTTTTACGTGAAAAGACAGAACAAAGATAAAAATTAAAAAAAATCTTTCCTCGGGCACTGTGTACGAGTCCAGAATAACTGTTTAGTGTAAAATAAATTGAAAGTCACCCGCTCGGAGTTAAAAGGATGTATTTTTCATTGCCGAACACACTTTATCCGTTTATGACACACACGTCTTCTTTCAAAATGTTCACTTCGAATAATTTTTATTTCGTGTTTTATTAAATGGCGCATTTGCACGAAAAATGCACAAACGGCACTAGACAGAGAAAAATGACTGACTTTTTTCGTGCACGCTTCGGGCAAAAAGGGGTTCCTAAAAAATCAATACTACTTCAAAAAAATAATATTTTATTTGTTCAACTGATCAATTTGCAATAACTTAACATTTTAACACACATATACACATTACTAATTACAGAAAAATCGCACTTATGTAGTTATTTTATGAAAAAATGACGTAGTATTACGTGATTTCAAGCAACCAACACTACAATTTATACTATACAAGGAGAATGCTTAAAATCGTAATTTGAGCAAATTTTCTGTTGTAAGTACTTACCTGAATCTATAGAACTTCCTCGAATATAGAAAGAGTTATGACCTGGAGGTGTATAGAGGATGATTAATAAGGAATTCAATACGTATGTACATACATATATCAACAATAAATATTTAAAAATTGTATAGTTCTAACTTTGGTTAAAAAATACCTACTGTTTTGTAGACGGCACAAGTTGTTACGAAAAAGGGACTCGTTTCTAAAAGAATTTTTGTTTCAGTTTTTCGATCTCTTTAAACACTTTTGAAGATTTCATATTTACATAGAGAAGCCACTGTGCATAATGTGCCAAAACTCTATAAACGACTATTAAGATGAACATTTCCAGAGACAACTGCTCTGTATGTTTTTATGTACCTACAACAAAGAACTTTGTTGTCATGTAGATCTTTATTAATCGCAACCCTCTGTCTACTTTATGATTATAAATAACAATTGATAATATGTATGTATGTATGTATGTATGTTCCTTACTAACCTCCCTTTATAATGTGATGTACTTAAGTAAAATGACAATACTACGCCATTTTGTACTTTATCTCACCTCAGGGTTGGTTACTGGTTATATTATATGTCAAAAATTACGTCATTTTCTTCAATAATGGACGATACGGAGACCCAACTAGTTCCAAACCTAACAGGAAATTTCATTATTGAAATTTCATCATTAAAGCGGAAATTTCAATTAAAATTTTAGGCGTTAATTAGTGTACTGATACTGATAATTCATTTTTAAGTGGATGATAATGTTTGTTCAGTTTTAATTTATGAAAATGATCAATTTTTCAATAAAATGAACTATCTAATGACTGAAGCTCTATAAATAATTCATTTTTAAAACCACGAATTTGCAAATAGAAATTTAACACCTTTTAGAACAAAACATTTTTTTTCTATTTTATATGTATTAACAAAACTTATACTCATAATAGGCAAGGTTGAACAATGAGGACGTGTTCGGACTTCTGGTTTTTAGTTAACTTCACCATTTTATATGTAAATAACCGTCGGAATTTATTATACGTAGGCACCTAAACTAGTTTCGAAATTTAATAGGTAAAGTTTTCATTTGAATTCCACCTGTTTGGACCAGTGAAACGTCTAAAGATGACCCACAAGTAGACGTGAATTGAAATTCTCAAACAATAAATAAGTCAAAAAAAATTTTTTAAATTCCAAATATAGGAATAATTTATGAAGAAAATAACAAATGGATAGTAATAAAGTGCTCGGTATAATAAGACATTTTGCTCAGTTAAAAATACTGACTGCTTAATAAAATGCTGAATGCTCACTATTTGACATAAGATGATTCGTTTTACCGAGGATTAAGTATTTTTACTGTGCATTAACTATTTTTTACTGACCAAAATGCCATATAATACCAAGCATTTAATTTGTAGCTATAACAAATTATTAAAATGATAGATATTTCTTATAGAGGATATTATTGCAAAGTGAAATAAACAACTTTATAGGCTATTTGTCGCTTTATTTATTTAATAATCCTCATATTTAATATGACTCAATAATTGATAAATAAAATAAATTGACAATGGACCAAGAAAAGTTATCGTTGATAAATTTGTGAGGGAATCTGAATTGGGTGTGCGGGTTGAGTGAATTATTTGATCACAAATAAAAACGAGAAATCGCACAATGGAATCGAATATTCGCTGAAAAAAGCACCCTATCGACAAAGTTGGCCCTCGGCATTAGATCTACGTATGTTCGAATCCCTGTTCAGTCATATAGTTTATGCATCGCCTGGGAACGACGCTAAATTCCCTAGAAATCAAATGGAATTTGGCATTTTTACGATTCGGTCCGGTTTTGGCCAATCATTTTACTGGCGAAATAATTGGACATGTAATGTGTATATGTGAAAATAACGTTTGAGTTGTTTGCCGAAAAACTATCAATTTATACAGAGTGTTCCCAACAATGAACACTGAGTTTCCAAGAAAAACACAATTTTTACTTTTTTCTTCTCTTTTTTGTTTCCTTATTTTATAAACCCTTTTAGGATCTAATTTTACATTAATTCGTTTTCATATTATTTTATGTGGCATTGCGTTCTTAAGTATGTCAAAATTTTTAATGGATACACTATATTTTATTTCAAAATCAACTACATAAACATGCAAACGACAAAAACAATCGGGCTTTGATTGTGATGGATAAATCTAAAGTCACGCACGCCAAATCCATCATTTTACTTTAAAATAGAATTCTTTTTAGGCTTAAAATGAAGGACTTCTTTCCCCTTTCTGATAGGAAAACCATGGTGTTCTTTGAATTGTCGCATCCCATTTTTGCTTTTTTCTCATTTTTTTTTGTAATATTACTCGTCGAGCAAATCCTAATATTGATTTTACGAGCACGAAATTGCGGCAAAAAATTCGACAAGAGGAAATTCACTATTCGCTACCCGTTCTGATATAGTAAAACGGTTTTAACATTGATCCATTGTATGGGGTTATGCAATAAAATATAGGATGATTCCTATTAATATCAGAAATCCATAAATATAATTAATAACTACTAAAGTGTAAATTTTGCATTTCAACATTGCTAATGGAATAATCTAAATCAGAAAGATTTGATGATATTAGTAGGTATAATGAGAGTTTGATCGATTCAAAAAATCGATTTTTTTCTTTTTGAAAGATATATAACGTTTTTCGGAGTACATAAAGATGCACAAGGCATTTTTATTGTGCCTACATACTTTGTTGATTAAGCGTAAGTAGACATTTTTTAAGATTTTTTAGAAAAAATACTTTAAACACGTTTTTCTCGAAACAACGTTTTTTTGTCAATAATTTTAGAATATTTCGTAAACGCTACAGCGATCTTGACCAAATTTATACAATATAGTCCTCACATCTATAGTTCTGTTCGGAACTAGAACCAAGTCATAATCTTCATTTTTATTATGTATTTTGTTGCAAAAATCTGTAAAAAGATTTTTTTTTGGCTTTTTGAAAAAAGTACGCTATTTTCTTATTTATGCATGAATATATGTATATAATTGTATTTCCAAACAAACCTATAGTTGTATCGAATCTAAAACTCTTGTTTTTTTTTTGCTTCAAATGATGAGTTTATTAAAAAGTTATCAACGGAAATCACTTGCCTACTTTTTGAAGAGTTGCGTTTAGCTCACGTTTTTGTATAATATATACAGATAAACTGTAGAAAATAAATACTTTTTTTTAATATACATAATTTATGAGCAGATTTATTTAGTCCAAAAAGAAAAATATCAATATTTGTAATAGCAACCCTTCAAAAAACTCCTAAAGATAGCGTTTTTTTTATGAACGTCCAAACTCTCATTATTCCTTAAAATTACGTGGCCTATCTCAAAATCAACCCGTGTTTATATATTTTTTTGTCATGTTTCATTGTTAAAACGATTGACCAATATTTAATAGGAACTTTGGGGAATGGCGTAAAGTAAATAAAACAGTGGTTTAGACACTTTAAGAAAGCCCGTATCCTAGTAAATAGTGTTTCTTGTTCCGGCAGACCTTCTACATGAAAAATAAATGAAAATGTCTAGCGCATACAAACTTATTTGTAAGGCAATTGGAAGAAAGACCCTGCGATATCAAAAACCTATGATCCATGCAAAACAAAAACAATTGCACGTTATTGCCTTGAAAATCAACTCTGTGTTCGGTTTAAGTATAAACTCCTTGGAACAATTATTCAGCTGCTTTAACATTGGAAGGTCTGTATAACAATGTGAAATGTGTTACAACTATTTTATACTGTTATCTATACTTAAAATAATATTTTCTACTAAGGAATTCAAGCGCCGAACGAAATCGAATTTATCACAAAAAAAGTGGAGATGCAAATGTGAACAATACAAAATGTAAAATCATGCGTGACATCTGGCACCTGTGCATTGAATGACTAACATTCTTATTTGTTTTCAAATTAAACTCTTATAAGGAAATTATCGCTTTTAAGACATGAAAATTCGCAATGAAATTATGTAATTTATGACGTGCAACATTTTTGTTTTTGTACAGTCAAGATAGATTTTTGAATGAAGGTTTACGAATGACTCTGGTGGTAACGAGATTCATCCCAAGCGTGTACGAACGAAACCTTGACACAGAAAAACCCTTCAAACTCGAAGGAACGTAAAAGCAATTTTTCACAGTTTTCTTTGACAGAGAATAAGTATATGGTGACGGTTACATTACCTGCGAATTGGTACTAATATTTATTTCTATGATACATATTATACAGTGGAGTTCAAAAGTGCCGCCCTTTAGTTTTTGATAGAATTAACATTTTTTTTTCAAAATTTGACACACTAATTTAACAATATAAATACTACATTTTGATGTAAATTTTATACTTCTAACTTTTAAGATGTCAGCTGGACACTATTGTGGAAAAAAAATGTATGGTAAAAGGGTTGTGTTATAACATACCACTTGAAAGCCCTCGCTGAGTAAATTGATATATAAAAATTTTAGAGCTTTTAAAATATTTTTTCAAGATTTACTTACTTAATCATGTAATAATAAATAGGGCTGACCTGTCTACTACAAAAGGTGTTAAAAGCATTCTTATTGATCTTGTAAATAGTAAAATAACTTATTAGTGTTCCAAAAAAAAAATCATCCGTATCAAAAAAAAAAAAATGAGAAGAGCAATTTTGGGTGCACACTTTTGAGCGTACTGTATTAACTGCTATTTTATACTTGAAAATTCTAGTCTCATTGCATGATGCAATAAGAATAAAATAATGACAAATATGGATAAAAAAAATTAGCTTCAAATTGTGATAGCACATCTGTTTATTCATCACGTCGTAAGATGTTTCAAGATTTTTTAGTTAAACAGGTTATTATTTCACTTTGTTCATAAATGACGTTTAACTAGATGGATATTTGTGCTAACCATGGTATTTCTTTAAATAATCTGCTTCCAAATAATGCCAAACTGATGTATTGTTTTCTATGTTTTTAATCATGTAATTTCCAATCGTTTATGCGTTCACCGTAGTTGCATCGTTCGTCAATTAATTTCATTAGAAATCATCGTCACTTCTAGTTTGCTGTAATTGTGGAAAGTCGTAGATACAAACCACATTACCATGTCCAAATAGACACAAAGAGTCAATTTACATGTTAACTAAATATTCACTTGTTATTAAGTTTTCAGGTTTGAAGTATGTTTTTCAAAATAAAAATGAANAAATATAATTAATAACTACTAAAGTGTAAATTTTGCATTTCAACATTGCTAATGGAATAATCTAAAATCAGAAAGATTTTGATGATATTAGTAGGTATAATGAGAGTTTGATCGATTCAAAAAATCGATTTTTTTCTTTTTGAAAGATATATAACGTTTTTCGGAGTACATAAAGATGCACAAGGCATTTTTATTGTGCCTACATACTTTGTTGATTAAGCGTAAGTAGACATTTTTTAAGATTTTTTAGAAAAAATACTTTAAACACGTTTTTCTCGAAACAACGTTTTTTTGTCAATAATTTTAGAATATTTCGTAAACGCTACAGCGATCTTGACCAAATTTATACAATATAGTCCTCACATCTATAGTTCTGTTCGGAACTAGAACCAAGTCATAATCTTCATTTTTATTATGTATTTTGTTGCAAAAATCTGTAAAAAGATTTTTTTTTGGCTTTTTGAAAAAAGTACGCTATTTTCTTATTTATGCATGAATATATGTATATAATTGTATTTCCAAACAA
This sequence comes from Hypothenemus hampei, assembly GCA_013372445.1. Taxonomy (NCBI): domain Eukaryota; kingdom Metazoa; phylum Arthropoda; class Insecta; order Coleoptera; family Curculionidae; genus Hypothenemus; species Hypothenemus hampei. The sequence goes on from JABRWK010000076.1 coordinate 327,823, forward strand.
ACCTATAGTTGTATCGAATCTAAAACTCTTGTTTTTTTTTGCTTCAAATGATGAGTTTATTAAAAAGTTATCAACGGAAATCACTTGCCTACTTTTTGAAGAGTTGCGTTTAGCTCACGTTTTTGTATAATATATACAGATAAACTGTAGAAAATAAATACTTTTTTTAATATACATAATTTATGAGCAGATTTATTTAGTCCAAAAAGAAAAATATCAATATTTGTAATAGCAACCCTTCAAAAAACTCCTAAAGATAGCGTTTTTTTTATGAACGTCCAAACTCTCATTATTCCTTAAAATTACGTGGCCTATCTCAAAATCAACCCGTGTTTATATATTTTTTTGTCATGTTTCATTGTTAAAACGATTGACCAATATTTAATAGGAACTTTGGGGAATGGCGTAAAGTAAATAAAACAGTGGTTTAGACACTTTAAGAAAGCCCGTATCCTAGTAAATAGTGTTTCTTGTTCCGGCAGACCTTCTACATGAAAAATAAATGAAAATGTCTAGCGCATACAAACTTATTTGTAAGGCAATTGGAAGAAAGACCCTGCGATATCAAAAACCTATGATCCATGCAAAACAAAAACAATTGCACGTTATTGCCTTGAAAATCAACTCTGTGTTCGGTTTAAGTATAAACTCCTTGGAACAATTATTCAGCTGCTTTAACATTGGAAGGTCTGTATAACAATGTGAAATGTGTTACAACTATTTTATACTGTTATCTATACTTAAAATAATATTTTCTACTAAGGAATTCAAGCGCCGAACGAAATCGAATTTATCACAAAAAAAGTGGAGATGCAAATGTGAACAATACAAAATGTAAAATCATGCGTGACATCTGGCACCTGTGCATTGAATGACTAACATTCTTATTTGTTTTCAAATTAAACTCTTATAAGGAAATTATCGCTTTTAAGACATGAAAATTCGCAATGAAATTATGTAATTTATGACGTGCAACATTTTTGTTTTTGTACAGTCAAGATAGATTTTTGAATGAAGGTTTACGAATGACTCTGGTGGTAACGAGATTCATCCCAAGCGTGTACGAACGAAACCTTGACACAGAAAAACCCTTCAAACTCGAAGGAACGTAAAAGCAATTTTTCACAGTTTTCTTTGACAGAGAATAAGTATATGGTGACGGTTACATTACCTGCGAATTGGTACTAATATTTATTTCTATGATACATATTATACAGTGGAGTTCAAAAGTGCCGCCCTTTAGTTTTTGATAGAATTAACATTTTTTTTCAAAATTTGACACACTAATTTAACAATATAAATACTACATTTTGATGTAAATTTTATACTTCTAACTTTTAAGATGTCAGCTGGACACTATTGTAGGAAAAAAAATGTATGGTAAAAGGGTTGTGTTATAACATACCACTTGAAAGCCCTCGCTGAGTAAATTGATATATAAAAATTTTAGAGCTTTTAAAATATTTTTTCAAGATTTACTTACTTAATCATGTAATAATAAATAGGGCTGACCTGTCTACTACAAAAGGTGTTAAAAGCATTCTTATTGATCTTGTAAATAGTAAAATAACTTATTAGTGTTCCAAAAAAAAATCATCCGTATCAAAAAAAAAAAATGAGAAGAGCAATTTTGGGTGCACACTTTTGAGCGTACTGTATTAACTGCTATTTTATACTTGAAAATTCTAGTCTCATTGCATGATGCAATAAGAATAAAATAATGACAAATATGGATAAAAAAATTAGCTTCAAATTGTGATAGCACATCTGTTTATTCATCACGTCGTAAGATGTTTCAAGATTTTTTAGTTAAACAGGTTATTATTTCACTTTGTTCATAAATGACGTTTAACTAGATGGATATTTGTGCTAACCATGGTATTTCTTTAAATAATCTGCTTCCAAATAATGCCAAACTGATGTATTGTTTTCTATGTTTTTAATCATGTAATTTCCAATCGTTTATGCGTTCACCGTAGTTGCATCGTTCGTCAATTAATTTCATTAGAAATCATCGTCACTTCTAGTTTGCTGTAATTGTGGAAAGTCGTAGATACAAACCACATTACCATGTCCAAATAGACACAAAGAGTCAATTTACATGTTAACTAAATATTCACTTGTTATTAAGTTTTCAGGTTTGAAGTATGTTTTTCAAAATAAAAATGAACAGTTCAAACGTTGAAAGACTAAAAAAAAGTTTGGACTTCTAAAAGATCACTCTATATAATATGACAATATACAGTGTAGCCCATGTGAAACTTGGATAACTTTATAACATTTTTCTTTATATTCCCAATTTAATGGATAATATTTTAATAGATAGAACGTAAAGAAATGTATTTATGTTAAAAAAAAGTCATGTTCAGAATCGTCAGAGAAAAATCTATTTTGGCATTTTTAATGTATCAAAAATTGCAAAAATAGTTTAGGGATTTTTTAGAAAACGATAAAGTTCATCTCTAAATTTGACATCAATTATAACGAGTATATACCAAATTTTATGGAAAAAAATGAATTTTAAAATTTTTGCATTATATGTACTAATTAACCCTTTCGTAGGCAACGGGAAAGATAATTCCTATCGACTATTGACATTGAAATGGGCAGCGGGAACGTGAGAAAAATAAGCGGTTTGGCAGTCGTTTTTATTTAATTTTGAAGATATTTGATTCGTACTCATAAAAGGGTTAAATGGGAGAGGGAGGAATCATTAAAAAAAATGTACATATTTTGATAAAATTTGTTCTATACTCGTTTTGGAAAACGCCAAATTCACAGTGCACCTAATTTTTTTCTAAAAAATACTTAATGTTTCTTTTTTGACATTTTTGGGATCGAAAAAGGGCAACAAAGTATTCAGTGCTGATTTTGAACACAACATTTTCGGCATAAATTGAGTTCTTCATTCTCTATTTTTTTAAGACACCATCGCTTAAATTTGAAATGAAAAGTTATTAAGGTATTCAAGTTTCACGTAGACTGCACTGCATTCATTTAAAGGGAAAAATCAATCAGTACACTATTATTTCACCTTTAAATTTTATCAAAAATAAAACACATAGCGGCAAAGCTTATTTTTTTCTAAAAACTGCATTACATCGAATTTATAAACTAGCAATCAGCTTAAATGTTAAATTCCAATTTTAGCCATCACAAATATACAACATACTACATGTTTAATCAATATTAAACCAAGTTAGTTATTAAAAATGCTTTTCATAAGTGGTACTTTACTATCATTAGAGCGTAGAGAATTTTTTTAATAATATTTTTATCGTTTGTTACGCCAATAACTACGATAACGAATCAGTTTTTTTTCACTGAACGAAAGCCATAGATTTAATGTATGGTTGAGCAACAGCAAAGGCAAAACAGCAAAAAAATTACTCACAAGGATGTTTGACGACGGGAGGCCGAACAATATTAATTTATATTTATTATATGGGAAGACTATTCGGTTCTAATGATTTTTGCTTTTCCTTTTGCAGCCAAGTGGATTTGATATTTTGCTTTAATCTTTTGTCGCTCTATAATTGCAAAAATGTTTAACTATTATTATAGGACCCATAAGGTTTAAAACAAACAAAAACTAAGAACTTTCCATTTTTATCAACGATATGATTACGCGTTAAAATTTTGATTAGGTACGTTTGATAAACACTTTTCCATTTTTCGAAGCAGTCGAATTGCAATTACATACGTTGATTTTCGCAACACAAAATCTATTATCATAAAAAGCTGAAAATATATAGCTGTCAATTGGAAAATAGAACAATTTTAGTCACAGTAAACAGAAAAGCTTTGCAAAAAAAATTCTGACGCAGCATTTTCAGTCGAATAAAATCTTCAATGTTCATTGAAAATCAAAAATCTATTATGTGGACAAAAGATGTTCGGAAAAAAGCCAATATATAACATGAAACAACAAAAAGCTTAATTTATATTATGCTGATTAAACATCATTTATCACTTTCAGAAGGTAATAAGTATTCAAAACGATTATATACAAGGGCCACTCTGTTTATTTAGACGGAAAATTCCTCTTAGCATCCATATTGGGAATTTAAGGCATCTTAACTTAATACATGGTTACTTTTGAAAACATTAGCCATGACATCCAAAACATGATTAACAAAGATCGAAACTAACCATTAGATCAGTATGAAAATAGATTTAAGCAGACAGGACCTTAGAATGTTCAATTTTCATTCTCTTCAAGGAACTCACATACTAGTGAAGAGGCAAGGTTGGCCAGCAGGACTTTTTTTATAACATGTACATGTTATAGAATTGCTTATGAAGCCATGTTGTATATAAAATGTCTAGTTCGTATGTGTAATACGATTTTTTCCTTAAAACCTATTTTTACGCAAGGTAAGCTAAGGTTTATGATAAAATTGTATCATACATATAGTATACCGCCTGGGAATTTTATATATGTATGACATGATTTCACATACAGTGTATAACATACATATATATATATATATTATATACCAGACTTTTGAATTATGAAATTTTAGTGGGTAAATGCATTGAAGTCAAAGGGATTCGTAACTTAATATTTTCAGAGTGCCCCTCATAGTACTGACTCTTTCTGAAGAATTAAAGTAGAATCCTTATAGTAACGTTTACTCAGTATACTATATTGAGCTTAGCTATTTGTGGTTTCACAGTTGTAGTTGCTTAGCCGCAACACTCACAATTAGTATATTGTAACTGAACAGGAACGAGGTTTTCAGTTTAGAATTCAATTAATTTCATTCGAAAACTGATTGAGCCTAGATTAAGCTCAAAACTTCATTACCATTGGAATAAAAAGAAATAATATTAAGAGCTTGTTCTGTCTTTCCAGTAACTAGAACCCTGGCATTTTCGTTGTATTTCAATTGATTGAGTTAACTATTTGAAGGTTGATTTAAACTTTCATGCAAATTTAATTCATCAATCGGACGTCACGTTTTTCGATACACACAACTCATAACAGAATTATTTACCTTTTTTTTTCATTAAGAATATGATTTTAAGGGTATTCTAGACGTCCCCTAATTAACCTTAATTTAAAATAAAAATAATAGAAAATTTCCTAAAATATAGGCGTACAAAATGAAGGGTAAAAATTGAAATACCTACAAACCAATAGTCTATGTCGAAGTAATAATAAACTTTAATAGAATTTAAGTAAAAACCACACTTACTTGTATCAATATTCCTTTGTAGATGTGTGGCAATTCGATGTCGCGCATCATTATATTCTAAATGCAGACCCAACCTTAAAATAGTTGGATTTTTTTCAATTAGCTGCGTTATCTCCATTTCTATTTTATTTCCCAATATTTGAGTCCTCTGGAAGAAAAATTATATTTTGAACAGCATTCTTAATGTAAAACGTCAATAAATAGATGCAAAACTAAGACAAAGTCTTTCAGAGTTTTACTCGTTACATTTTCCTTTTTTGAGAAAATTACAAAAAGTTGTGAAAGCATTTACATAGAAGTAAATAAGACGGGGAAAATATCTCAGCAATTGCTCGCTAGAGTAGCGTAGATTGTACTCTCGAGCAACTATTTGCAATAACGTGTAGACATGAACAGTTTTATTATTCAGTTTACTATTTATAAAACTGGTACGATTAAATAATTCTCTGCAGTGAAATGTCACGTAAGAGAAGATTTCGTCGTCGACAACTCAAAAACTCATCTCTCAAAAAGCAGAAACATTGTACAGTTGTCAGGAAGCGCAAAAGTGCTGAATTATATAAAAGTATACTTTTTTTAATATACGTGATAGTATAGTTACGGTATAGCGCCGAATAAAGATACACTTATATAGAACAAACAAGTACCTGATTAGTCGCTCGAAACTCCTCCACACTTTTTTGCTTTAACAGCGACTTTATCAATCTGACAACTCCCAGTGGTGTGATATTGTTGCTTTCTACATTAACCACCCTCAGATGGTTGTTGTTCTCCAATGCTTGGGCCAATTTTTCAGCCCCCCGATCGGTTAATCCCGTATTGGACAACGATAACGTTTCCAGATGCGTGTTTTGTTCCAGGCCCTCGAAAAGGTTGTTAAATTTCTCGTCGGAAATATTCTGCAATTAAATTTAAAAATCATGAGATTCGTAAAGACTACGAAAAGTTAAATTTTGGTGTCGTGCCAAAGCCTCTGGACTGTGTTTACCAGCGGGCGAAACTGTTCGCAAATCGTATTTAATTAAAAATACGGTCGTCTTAAAAATAGATTTATATTTAAATTGAAGTATTACTTAATCGTTAATTGGATGTAAACATGGTCTTTTCCAAATTAATGAGGCATTTTTGAAGAAATAATAGGTACCTTGATGTTATTCCAATTGAGATCAATGTATTTTGGATCGTCGTTTTGGACTCGCCGTATCGAGTCGTCGACGTCAGTACTATTTGGTGGATCCATTGGGAATATTTTTGGCTTTGAAGCTTTTGTAATACCGTCCCATCCCAAACCGACTGGCTGGCCTTTATTTAACAAAGATGCATGATATTGGTCTTGATTCATCATTGAATGGAAACCCAGAATAGCTATAAATAAAAAATTAAATTAGTCAAAGTCTCTATAGTAGGTATAAAAATTTTCCATAAATCATCAAATGTTAATTTACACATATTTACTTCTAAGTGTTCTCTATAAAGTATTCATTAGATCATTTCTATTAATGGTCAGAACGACGTACTGAACAAATATAAACAAATTAGAATAAGACGTGGAGATTGAATTTGGAGAACACACAACCTGTATTTATTTTAAAAATAATTTTTATTTCATCGATATTTGAAATATTCGGCTTTCAACACAACACCATTACAAAGTCAACCATTTGAAAATAACTAAGGGAAGGGTGTTGAAAACTGAATAGAATTTTTTCGCAAATTTTGACTCTACGTTTCCGTAACAATAAATTCAAATTCAATAAATTCAAAAATATCCATTACGCAATAGAATAATGCATAAACTTTTAACAATATTATGCTAATTACCTTAAGATTCAATTTCAGTTCTTTTACTTTTAATATTCATTGTTTACTTAATGTATAATTACATACCTGCCAAATCAATGATTTCCTCTTGTGATGCATTAGTCAAAGCATGTTCATATTCGTCACCTAAATCGATTTGTATCTTTTCATCAGCATCAATTTGGTTTTGAGGAGGAGGCGGTGGATTCCACTAAAAATAATAATAATAATAATGAAAACATTCAGTGGAAAATGTTCAAACATTCACTCACTTTTTTGCCTCTAATAACACCAGCTACATAGGCAACAGCTTCAGGCCGGTCTGGGGTTTCTAAAGCTTCTCTATTAATATGTTCGATTAATTGTCTCCTATTTAAAGGTCCCGTTGGTTTCTTATCACAATCGTAACTAGTTCTTTGAGAAGGGGGCAAAAACGAATCCTGCAAAAAAAAATTACCACATAAAAGGAAAAGAAATTATCAAATATTTACATCAGGATCAACTTCTTTGGCTAAAATATTGATTTCTTCAGGAGTTAACTTATCTAATAGGGTGTCTACATCAACATCATCATATACACTAAGGTCTTTCCCATATAACTTTGCTGGAGTTGTCATTGTTGTGGTGGTAGTTGTCGAAGAAGTCTGAAAAACACATTATATTAGATATTTGTTACAAATATACTGGGTATACATAAGTGTAAATCTTATCAATTGTTAATAATCAATGAACTGATTAGAGATATATGATTTTAGATAAAAAATCAATAAAATATAGCAAATCTAGTATGATTCGAAGAAAAAATAACAACTAAATGGTTCAAAAAATCACTCAATTGATTATAGGACACTTTCAGGGCGTTGTTCAACAATAACCTATAAACCTCACAATAGAACAATCACTTTTTATGAACTTTTAAATAGAAAAGCCACATCCGTACCTATTATATTGTTGGTAAATTTAAAGGAAAGGCTAATTAGAATAATCCGCACCCAAAATACTTTCTACAATTTCTGATATCACTGAGATCTTCACTACGGTGAAACGAATGTTTACAATAATTGAACAGATCACCAATGAAAGCAAATGTCAAAAGCATGACAGACATGCGTGACAGACGGGTCGATAAAAATTATTCTCTTTCCTTGTTGTGTTTATAGCTATAGAAGAAGAAAGACATAATTTCATCTTTACCATTTACAGTGTTGTCAGGGTCATTCTTTTGAGGCCTATTATTGTATGTAAAGGCCAGGTTTGTTTTTGTGTACAGGGAAAATCATAAATGAATACTAAAACATAGGAAAACATTTCACGTTGTAGGTGATTTTAAGTATGTAAGATCTATGTTTTAAGTGAGTAACAAAGTTTTTTTTGTTAAAAAATAGGTTATGTTACCGAATACCAGGGGCGTTTTATAAATTTGCTGTAGTCAAATAGACAAATGTTTTATAAATTTAATTTTTTATTTTCGAAAATAATCTCATCTTATAATGATAAATTTATTGTATCTTCGTGTTAGTTTTGACGAAGTTCAAACAAAAATCTATTTTGCTCTTACACCGTCCACACAAGTTCCGATATATTTGCCTAGAATGTTCTGTACAGGTGCACCTGTACGGGCAGGCTGTAAACGTAAACAACACGTTAAAATACCTCTTCTGTCTATTTAAACAGGATAGAATATGTATACCCGATATTAAAATGTCTCATTTCAGGCAGCTTACATCATTGGATTTCGCCCTGAAAATCTCTTCCTTAAAGGTTCTTGTTTCTATAAAGGAACAAACAGTTGTTAAGAACCGGATCAGGACTGTATATATTTAATTAATTAATTGTTAAACTAATAATTTTAGTTCTTTCAACTTTTCCTCCACCATTTTCTAANAATTATAATACTTACATAATATAAGAAATTGAACGTTATCAATTCCATATTAACTAATCTTACTTGTGTGGCAAAAGAAAATGAAAAAGAGTCTTGCGTTTATGAAAATTAGTATTTTCTTAAGAATAGTTTCCGTCTCCTAGTGGGAAGGAAAAGAAAAGTAAAGAAAACATGAAATACGTCTGCATTGGAAAAAGAAAAAATATGTTTTACCTATTCTGACACTAATAAGAGACATCTAAAACTTTAAGCCATTTTAACCATTTCATAAAATGTGTTTATCTTTTTTTAATTATTAACAAAAAAATGAAAAAAAATAGCCTTTGACGGAGCAAGAGCTAGCCAAGTAAAGAATTTATGTCACAACAGCTGTTTATAGTGTTTTTTTCTAATAAATTAAACACCTTCAACAACGAATTGTGCAACTATACAGTAATACAGTATTTTATAAAATTTTTATTACATTAAAAATAGAAAGAAAGAAATCATAAGACATGCTATTACTAATTTCATAGACCAGATAACGGACGAATAATCCTTAAAAATTAAAACCATGCTAGGAAGAAGCCCACACGTTATTCCAATTTGCCTCCGGCAAAGTGTAATTTGTGATACGAGACATGAATTCGGTATAAATGACGAAAAAAAAAATTAACCAAGAAAATGGGTGATGTAAAACCCGTGCAAACTCTTTCTAATCTTTTAGCAAATGGGCACTGAATAATTTTGAAATGTTGCAAATAACCCGGGTCTCCCCTACATTTTATTCCTCGGTTGACTTTTCATTCGGCCAACCGTCACCTTGAATTATTAATTTAAAAGTTTTGCCAACAGATATTTCGTTCACAAAATATGTAGTTTCGTTTTTGTTCTCGAGTTTTATATCACCCGAATGAGATTTACATGCTGCGGGAAAAAATTTAAACATAATGAAAAATTGTCAGTTGAAATTTTTATATATTGCCAGCCAGTGATTCATTTTAGTGAATAATTTTGAATCCTGAAAGCAAGACCAGTTCCCACACAAGAGTGAGAAATATTAAAATTCGTTCCAATAAACAAAATATGGGAATTATATGGGTGGGTTGCCTTCGAATAGAATTAAATTTAAATGACTCACATGCATATACATACTACAGTTGGCAAACTGTGGGTCAATAGTATCGTAATTGCGTATGCATTAAATTTATCATTCATTGGTTGCGCCTTTGGATTTTCTTTTTTTTTCTGAGAAACTTAAGAAATCAAAAAGCAACGGCTATTTTTTTCGTAGGTGTAATTCTAAGCAAAACACCTGTCATTACCTGTTTCAAAAAAAGTAAACATCATTAGACTACGACTGCCAATCCATTGTAAAACAGGAACTTTGATCATGTAACGTAGAAATGAACAGGAAAAGTGGTTTTTTGGGGAAATGGACGAAACATGATATATATTTTTAAATGTAGTGAACAAATTGAACTTTGCTTGGAAAAGCGAGAATAGTTTGATATAACGCTTCATGTTTTTAGATTTTCTTCTAAACAATGGTGCTTCTAATAAATGGAATGCGATTTTACACTTTCAGTAAACACAATTTTTTTTTAATTCGCAATATAAATATGGAGCATTCCAGTAAAACCGACCTTTTTGACCGTTTTGGTCCGGGTGGTGGTTGTCTCCGTATCCTCCCATTCTTGAAAATACTCCATTTTCCATCACACAATTCCGCAAATTGAAAGAAAAAATGACACTCTAAACGGAAAACGAAATTACGCACTTTCACTCCCGAATAATCGCGATCGCGTTAAAAATTCACCTAAAATTTAGTCCGAAATTAAGGGCACTTTTTGACCTTGAGTTAATTCTTTTGAGGGGTAAAACGGCGCGTTTTACCATCGACAAGATCGCGCATTCAATTTGAACGGTCGCGTCGCGACGCCTCGACTAAAGTAACGTCGGGTCTCCTTATTTCGGGAAACGGCAACGGGAACAGTTTTCGAGCTATGTATTCACTGCAGGGAGATAGGAGTCACGGGAGACTGAATCATTTTCTTGATACGTCTTTAATCTGTTCATTTATCACCAGATTTATCTAAAATATCTTCAGTTTTTACGTAAACATTGACCCCTTTGACTTTAATTTTTTTTGATTTTTTCAATGTGTCATATTTTCTAAAATACCAGCTCAAAATAACTAAAATTAAATTTTCAATTTAGAATGCATTTTAGAAACGTTTTGTAAAACATTTTTAAAAAAAATCATTTCTCATCCATGAAGTAATCATTCGGTATTTGCTACAAAGTTGGAGAGTGTATATAATTTCAACTGAATTGGTAGTACCATAGAAATTTAATTGGATCCAAATCAGACGATTTCGCAGGCCATTACCTGTCATCTAAACTAATTTTTGATTAAGCACACTCATCCTATCACAAAATTAAAGCCTAAGGTGAAGTTTATGAATGGTGAATGTAATATGACTTGGCATATTCTGCATTCATGTTGTCATTTATTCTTATTAGGAGATTTAATACATAATTGCAATTCTATAGTTTAGGTTGTACCAGATGATGTCTGAACATATCAAGATAAATTATTTTAAAAGTCCCTAAAAATTACCTAAAAATTGAACATTCAATTCAATTTTTTTTGTTTTCTTGTCTATTTCTAATGTACCTACCTGTTACTTTACAAAAATGGTTTTTGTAACATAAGATACAAAACGACTTATCATTCTGACAGTCACAAAATTTGACATTTTTTATAGAATTACTTTTTTCTCTTTTTGCCGTATATCTGTAACCCCTTATATTGCAGGTTTTCATTTTAATATGTTAAATAACATTGTTATTTGCTATTTTTATTGATTAAACACCAATGCATTCGGAATTAGAATCAGACTAGACTTTATTTTTAAAATTCTCTTAAGGTAACCGTTCATTAATCGATATTAAAGCCGCAGTACGCATCGGATTTCAAAACTGCAAAGGGATTCCTGCCAAAATTCGTCAGCTTTCGACACTTGTTTTTTTAGTTTTCAACATCCAAATAATTAAATATTAGACGTAATAATTAGTGCAATTAATGCAGTAATAGACCTATAAAATAAGACATTTTACAAAATAAAATAATTGTAGTACATTTTAAAATTTCTCAGTAGTACAAATAATCTTAATAAAAAATATCGTATATCTAGTATTTTTTCCACTTTACAAGCTTTAAAATAAATGATTTTATTTCGCCAAGTCCTCCCTGAAAGATAAAATCTAATTTAAAAAGGTATTTTTGGCAACGATAAAAATACGTTCTCTACACTGGTTCCAAAATACAATACATATGCAGAATATCACTAAAATGACTGATAAAATTGCAAAAGTAACCGGTTCTAACGCACAAATGTAACGGGCAATAAAATTTCGCGAATATTTCTATCAACAATCGTAATAAAATTTTTCCTTATGTTCATTCATAGTGCGTGTTTTTTGGCGCGAAATGCGCACCAAAAGAAAAAAAATGTTCAACAACAATTCTTTATTTAACCCCCTTGATATTCAAACTCGAAATGCATCTGAAAATAAACCTGGTTCAAAAATAACCAAGATTCAAGCCCGACATTGAAAACTAACATCTAAATTTAACGAAAACAAGAGAGATTGGAAAGTGCGGCGTAGAGCCGAAGATCTTTTAAAGAGAGAGAAAATTATCTATTTATAGATAATTGCTTGATGGTTGTATTCAGACTAAAAACAAACCATTTCGAATGTCAATGCCCTGACGAGCAAAAGCACTCCCTTTTTTTTATCTAATTATTCGATCGAGACGATACTTGAAGAAAATTCCTGCGAGTACAAAGTAGTCGAATGAACAAAGCTTAAATGAGAGATTGCCAAGATGAAATATAAATTCAGAGGGGCTTAAATTCATATAAATTAATAAAATAGAACATTTCAACTTGCCCAGCATTACTAGACTGGGAATAATAAATAATAATGACATTGAGTAATATTGAGCCGGCTATTTATGACGTTTTTGGTCCTCTTGGCAAATGAGGGTTGTAAGTAGTACATTATTTTAATGTTTACAATTTTACAATTATGACATCATTATCTGATCTTAAAATTATTCCGAAGAAGAATGAGAAGAAACTCTTGAGAGAAAAAAATATTTTTCTTCTGGTTAGTTGTCAACATTGAGTAAAGATCGAGTAGATCCACAATAAGCGACTGTAAATAATATAACCGACCTTAATTTTCAAAAACATTTTCAATCTGGAGAAAACGATTCTATGATTGTCAATAAGAATTTTCAGAAATTTTCCAGAATACAAACATTTTACTATAAAATATTGGAAGCATGCAAAATCTTCGATAACGAAAAAATGTCATTTCTAGCCTTCTTCTTATTTTTAGAAAGTAAGAGGTTTCAAAACTTATACAACCAAGAAATTTTGCAGATTGAAATTCATTTGTTTTGCGACTTGTGTGATATGTGGCACCATTTTGATAGAAATAAACATCGCTTAAATCTACATCATTCACTTTAGGTTAAAAAAATAAATAACCATCGTTTGGCGGCACGTTCATGGTGCACCCTTATTTAAAAAAAAGATTCGATGAGGCCATCAGCCAACCATAAGATTGCCCATTCTGCGATAAAGAAAGATTTAGAATTTTTAGAGTCCCAAAGTCTGCAGTTTTGATTATTAACATAGTTATACAGATGGAAATGACTAAGAATGATTAAGAATCGTTAAGTAAAGATTTTCTTATAAAAATTAGACCTAAATTTTTAACATCTCATTGTCTATGATCTATCTTGTGTCCGTTCTTGTGTGTCAATTGAACCTTTTAAATATGTAGGCCAAGATCTTTACGCAAACCACGGTATAGACGGGGAATTTTCACAATTCATATCGGTATACCATTCATGGGATCACAATAACACTGTTTTATCGCCAAAAATATATAAAAAATTTAAATTAATTTAAAATTCTTTGAATAAAAAAAAGATTTTGCGGCCGTCAATTGAACAATTCACGAAGAGATGTTTGTAATCGAATTTTTGCAATTTTGTATCCAAAATGTATTTTGTGTGTTTACGTCGAACCAATGGCGCCATAATTTGAATTTAAATGTTTTATTTTTATGAGGGATATCCATTATAACACTTTTCATGCAATCGAATATGTCAATACAGCTATGTTTAATAACTTTTGGCACATAGTTTCGGTGGTTTGCGTTCGAGTAGTAAAACTCCACATTTTTACAACTCACATAACGGATATCTGTTTAAATAATGATCATTTTCATTAAAGAGAGGTTATTAGATGAATCTAATTAGTTCCGGCCTAAAATTTCAACACGATGTTAATTTCCGTGGTCAACAGAAAAACCACCATTGAAATTTAATTGCTTACGCACCCGTAATTATTGGATAACGCGATTAAAATTTATCGTTCAAATAAACTGCATCGTAAATTTAAGTATTGATATTTTTTCCATTAAAAAAATAATTGAATTCTGCCTATTAATCGAATTTTATGTTCGAATTTTATAAAAATACTTTTTTAATTTTTGGCATCTCATAGAAGAATCCATTATTCAATTAAGAACATTGGCAAAAGTTTCAAAAATTTCATTGTTTCACTGTTAACGTGCTTTTTCGACAGGGCATCAGTAGTTACATAGAAGGTGTTTCAATTTCATTGTACTTACGGATTCATTGGCTTATTAATAGATAGTGTATGAGGTTTTTTCAAGGCTTTGCGATATTGTCGGATCANGGTTTCAGAAAAAAAAAATAGCACTGGAGAAAAACCAAAATGTGACTCTTATCTGGATCTGTTAAAATCAACTGTTAGCACCCCTATTTGTTATAATATATGTATATATATTGTTTTTAATATATCATACAATATTAAACAATTTGTCAATTTTAAATATTTATTGTAATCTCTTGCCAAAAGACATAAATTAAATTTTTCAATGCTAAATTCACAGATATCGTCAATGTTAACACAACCTCGGGCCTATCCAGGTTTCCTCCTAGAAGGTCGTCAACTTGAAAAAACGAATGAATTGGAAAGAAATGTTCGTTTATTTTTAAAATACTTAAATAATTTCCATTGGCTCTCTTTTTCTCTGTGTACATACATATGTGTTTTGGCTTAGGACAGTTGGAAACAAATTAATGTGATTTTATGCGTTTGATTCCTCGAGTTCCCGATTTACGAGCGTTGGTGCAAACACATAGGATCGTTCGTACTAATTTGTAATAAGCTTTAATGTAGTTCAATCCAGTTAATTAAAAACAACCGGGGATTTTCAAATAGTACGTGTTCAATAAATTTAAGTTCATTAATATAGGGCAATTTTTCTGGAACTGGAACGTTCCAGAATCGATGCGAAACCTGCTGGTTTTGATCATGAACATTTACATAGTTTTGAATTCATGAATTTAACTGTACGTTTAAAAGGGAAAAAGGAAATTTTACATGAAAATTAAACACGTATAGATATGTAAAATTCCAATGTGAACAAAAAAAATAGATTTGTCGTAAACGCATGGTTTTTGTTCGAATTGGCAATAACACTTTTAGTTAATGTAACGGGCACTGATACATTGAAAACGTTTTTAAAATTAAACTTGGAACGCACTTTATTTACGTTTATTTCCAAGCTGCATATTATCTTTTAGCTCATAATTGTGACTTAACAAATATAGTTTGTATACAGAAACCATTCGTATGGATTCGAAATGAGTTTCAACAAAATCTAATCTCATAGTACTTAAAACTTCATGTAATTATGTACTAAAGTCTTGCCTAACAAAAAAACTAAAGTCTAGTCTTAAACATCCAAAAAATGTCTTTTCTAAATTTAATATTTACTAGAAATATATAGGATATCCCAAAAGTTATGGTCTAGTTGTTGCCAGAATACAGCACAGATGAAAATGTCACATTTTTTCTTACAAAATGGACCAGACATGGCAAACAAAAATGGTTAACTCTTTTTTTTCAGTAATTCTCCACAATATGTTTGAGGAAGTAACGAAATAGTGTTATACAACACTGTAAAGTACCCCCAAACAATAAGAAACCTGTATTACATTCTGGCCTTCCTGGGACTTTCTCTTTTTTTTCCAAAGTTCAAAAAAGAAGCTTTGTATTAAAATATAAAACGAAATTGGAAGTAAATGAATAAATGTATCGAACATAAAGGTCAACACTTTGCAATTTTTTGTTGTCCAGACCTTCATCATTTCCATTTTATTAAAATTTTTTTGCAGAATCACCCTTGCATCCGACATTGTGAAAATCATATTTTCTATGTATGTATTATTTATAATATCGCGTAGAGATAACAATTTATGGAGCAGACTATATGTACCTCATCATACATTATCTATTACAGTTGCAAAACTCTATGCGCTCTCTAACATTTGAATTAAGGCAAGTGGTATAAGGAGACCGTAAATATTGCGCTCAAGTTGTAACCGACACGAATATATTACCCTATAATCGTTAAATTCAGATTGCATTCATATATTTACGGTTGGTTGTACGTTATCCAGGTACTTAAACTGTTCAAACTGTTACTTTTGCATAATGTTCAACTGTAATAACAACAATAATTAAAAGCATAGATGATTCCTGAATATCAGAGCCGGTGAACTGAATATTTTAACGTACTGGACGTTAATAGTTCTGCTGTTATAATATGCATTTCAGCAATCAAATTTCTGAAATAATCTATTATGCTTTTCAGAAACCTAGAAGATTTTATTCCTGAAAGAATGTTCGGCTTTCGGTTCGTAAAACATCTTTTAATACCGAAGAATCTAAAATGGACGTAGTCTTCAGGAGAAAATTAACATTCATAACCCTACAGAATGCCTTAAGTATTGCTGTTGGCAGTTGTATCTTCATCAAGCCCTCTCATCGAGATCCTAGGATTTTTTGCGACCTTCTGCTTTTTTTAATTGTAGTTCAATAATTTTAAATCTGAATCTGGCCAATTCAGACGTTGTTCCCCATTGTGGTCCTGCAGATCTTCTGGATGTACAGATACGAACCTTCGAGTTAGGAAGTTACAATTTAAAGCAATAGACTCTTCAGATATGTTAATTGAATAAAGTAATTTTACAGGATTCCTTTATTATATTTCTTTATGATTTATGAATGATGTAAATTACGTTAATTTCGTAACTGAACCGCATCGCATAAACGGAACATTCATTACAGGATGTCGGAAAGTGTTCAAGCGTCGCAAACACAGGACGCCACTATACGTGGTTCTCGAATCTGACACAAATAGAATCTGTCTCTTCATTTCGGCAACTGTAATCCTAGAACACGTATCGAAACTTATGGTAAAAGCGTTCACATTTCATCTCGTATAAATAAAGATGAGACACTTTGCGTTGTAATAAGTCCAGACTAGGATTAGACTAACTTTTTTTGCATTCAGAAACGTGCTCCGATCAATTTCCGTTCTATTTTCGATCCAGCCTGGATCCTGGATAATTATCGAATGGTGTTGCTTTTTCAACATTATCGATGCCAAGTCGCATGTCAACGAATTTTCTTCTTTTTTTTTTGTAAAGATTAAGTTCCAAATTATACGCAAGACCTAGTGGATGAGCGACTTATTTTGACAACATATAAATGCGACAGGAGCATAGAGTGAGTTCCAGAAGAGAGATATTTTAAACATGCCAGTTGATGATGCGTCTGACCACCTGTCTCGACTAGCTAATATTTGTCTGTGATAAATGATGTAGGAAACATTCGTTGGTTATTGATGATATTATTGTTGAAACGAAAGATCATGGGTATTTTTAATTACTCACTATCAAGCTCAGACTGATCAGTTCAAGTGAGTCACCACTTTTATTCAATCAAATTCCAGGGTTCTTTTGCGGCGTCTTCCTGGCAAGTGTGAAAACCTCATGAAATATGGAACCTTGGAGCGAGGCTGGTTGTTTTGAATGAACTTCCAATGTTTCTTTGAGTGTTTTTTCGAAATAAAACTCGAATTTTTGATGCTCAAAATATTTTTCCAATGTTGCCCGAAGGTAAAAAGCTTCATCTGCCCCTGACCGTCTACGTCACTGACCTTTAAGCTACGAAAGGTTCATACATCTATTGGCGGTACAATAATATTTAAGTTATAAACGAGTCAATGTCTGAACTCGAACGAAACTGTTGCCAAATATTTTGTGCAAAAAAAAAGTATTTTTACATTTTTGTTCTCAATTGATTGAATAGCCTGTAATGAGGACTTGGGAGTCATATTCGCACCGTTTCAACTTAAACTTTGGTAAATCGTCAATGTACGAACATTATTGCGTTAGTCGTTTCTTTCTTTTTGTGTTGGAGCGTTGTTATATTTAGCTGCGACATTCAAAATGTTTGTAACAACATATCAGACTCCATTAAAATCAAAAGCATGTTTAATTGAATTAATAAAAGATCTTTTCCAATGAAACTGTCTCGATTTATTACCACTTGACTCCTTGGTCCGGACAACACAATTATGTTTTTCAATTCATTGGTTACACTGGCATATAAATATTTCAGCTCCAGGTCGTTTTGAGAATTGTTCATGGTTCCAGATCAAAGTTCTTAATCCAAAATTGTGGTCTGTAGGTAGTGAATAATACAAAATAGCGATGATAACTAAAATTCCTTCCTGAAAGTTTCAAAGTTTAATTTAAATTATTAATTTGTGAACCAATGAAGACTTTGTACTATCAGTTAAGATAGACAAGATTAGGTATAAAAGAAACAAAAGAATTGCCGATCAATTTATATGAACAATGGGGAGACCTATCTTACAAGACAACCGACCCATGTATAACTCGCAGATCGTAATGAAACCTGGTACACATACAATACTATGGAAAATAATCCACACATATTTTTTTTATCGGCAATCGTCAAGATTTAAGGGGTGAAACCCACTCCCAAAGTTTTGTCAATTTTTCGGTTTTTGGCGGTAACTTTTGATCCAAAAAGTGATATTGTTTTCGGACCTTGATAGGTCGATGAAGAATTGAAAGACGAACGTTTTTCCGTTGTTCTAAATCATCTGGATCAGAAGTTATAGCTAAAAAACCGAAAAATTGACGAAACATTGGGGGTGGGTTTCATCCCTTAAACCTTGACGATTGTCGATAAAAAAAATATGTGTGGATTATTTTCCATAGTACTGTATGTGTACCAAGTTTCATTACGATCTGCGACTTACACCTGGGGCGGTTCCTTTGTTAGATGCAGTGCATCAAGTAAATCATTATAATTCATTTTTAGATGAATTATAATGACTCTTTAAGTGCTTTTTTAGACTGAAAAAAATATATCAATCATAACTAAGTATGGGGATTCAAGAGAATGTGCAATAGTTTCAACATTATTCTAAAGGAATAGATACTATCGTAATGAATAGACTCTGCTTTTTGAAATTCCGTCACTATATGAACCATTGAGCAAGAAATAACTTCTTTTATGGCCTTCACGGCTGTGGAACCAATTTTAATGCTGTCTGATAGGTGCACTGCTGACCTTCCTCTATAAAACATTTTGTTTATGTTCAGAAGTTAATGCGAATTTTAGTCTTCCTTCACAAGTTTTATCATTAAGTGCATGTCTATCAAATTTAAATTCCCCAAATCATCCATACACAGTAACTCCTGAAGGATTCATTTCTCGAACGATCAAACTAAGTTAATCCGGACATTGATTTTCTCATAGTTCACATTTTAAACCGTAAAACGAACAAGTATAACGAGTTTTCTACTCAAAAACCCTTACCGCTCGAGTTGTTTATGTACGATTACATAATCGAGACTGATGGATATTCAATTTGGACTATAAAATCTATCAAAAAAATATTGGGGTTTTTACAACTTTCGTCAATGTTTATTTGTGGTGTTTACAGCTTTGGACGATCGACGTCACTAATGTGTAAAGGTATTTAGGAGTGACGAACGGGACCGAAAATAGAACCAGAAGTAATTACATGGTGTGCAGTTCGAAAGTTTCGACTTTTTTTAACTCACCGAACGGCTAATTAAAAAGATAATAGGCGTTTATGAAATTGGTTTTCCGTGAAGGTTACGACATTTTTCATTCAAAATCTGCATCACAACCATCATTTCGAAGTTGATCAAGATCTACACAATACAGCGAATAAACAATATAAGAAATCAATCAAATGTTTCCTTAACTTCTACAACAAATTTATAGTGGAATTGTTGTTTTTCAAATATTTTCTTAAAAACAAATCATAGGAATAAAAAAGATGTGGTTCATTTAATTCGATCTTTTAAAATTTAATTAAACATTTATGTACTAAAATAGATACTAAAATCATCAGTTCAGGGCCTAGAAATATATATACGCATCCTTCATTTCCAAACATTATTTTGAATATATTTTTCGAAAAAGTCGGAAAGGAAAACTCAATAAATAAATTGAAAAATTTTCCACTTTCTGGCTACACCTCCTTTTATTTCATAAATAGTTTCGACTATCAATTACCTAAGTGGGTATGAAGATTTTTTCAAACGTCTACGTCTGGAAAGAAACCTCCTCACATTAGAATGTTTATCACAAATATTTGTGTATTTTGCATATCGACCAATATGAGTATGGGGAGTTTAAAGACAAATGTTTCTTATACAAAGTCGATAAACGAACATAAATCAAAGGAGCAAATATTTGCACAACAACCAAAGATTTAGTCGATCCACATATTCCTGTTTGTTTATATGTATTTTTAGAGAGCATTTTCCTTTTTTTTTAAACCAAATAAGCTGGACTCACTAATAAAAATGAGGTAGTAGTAAGCACTGAGCTCTTTTCACTTTTCTCGTTCATCTTAGTAATTTTATGTACGAATATTTGTTGTTAACAAATCAAATAACCAATTGTTAAATATGAGGTTTCTGAGCCGGTTAATAATAACATAGCAAATATTTAAACTATTATACAGGGTGTTAATTAAGCATGTGGCCAAATTTTAGAGCATTTTTTCTTAGTAAATTTTAAGAAAAATATTCATAAGTTCGTAAGAGCTTCGTTTTCGAGATACAGGATGTTCAAATTTAAAAACAAAAAGATTTTTTTTCGTAAATAACTAAAATACATAAATTATTATCAAATTTAAATTTGATAAACATTTTTAATCGATAAGGAGGAGATTGTTAAGCGAAAAAGTGTTTTCTTCATTTTACAAGAGCTGTACAGGGGGTAATACCATAGATTTTTGCCGTAAAACGGTTAATCCGAGCGAAAAAATTCAAGGGATTAATTTCGTCTAGTGTCAGTAACTAAATTATGAAATCCTATCGAATGTTTTCGTTCATATTTTTTTATTTCTATAGACGTCATCCCTGTAGGCACCATTAGTAAAATGAGAAAAAACTTTTCCAATTAAAAATGTCCATCACATTTCAACTGGATAGAAATTACGTATTTTAGTTATTTAAAAAAAAACTGTTTTTCTTTTTCAATTTGAATACCCTGTATCTCGAAAATGAAGTACTGTTACAGACTTATAGTTTCCTGAAAACTTGGCCACATACTTAATTAACACCCTATATGTAAATATACTCCTCTATTTGATCAATATTCGAATATGTACAACTTTCAATGGTCCCTGGTAAAAGTCTTTCGTGAAAGTGAAGCTATTAATTTGAAAAAATTGGTACATGTATATAAACTTATCGCACATTTATTTATGGAATTGGGTCACAAAATTTTCCTAATTTCTTTATGTAGTTATATGTTGTTAATAATAATTTTTTCATTGGCTCTAAAGCGAACTACACATGAATTTAAACCAGAAGCTATTTAATATATGTAATTTAAAACATAAAAGAAGATTTATTGTTTGTTAAATTTATACATAAACGACACATCGTTTGGAAAATTGTACCTGTATGTTTATAGTAAAAGTATAAAAATTGTAGTAAACGCAACGAGTCGTCGCAGAGAATGATTTACATTTACGTTAATTTAAATTTGGACAATTAGGCAAGTAGAAACAGGTCCTAAAAAGACATAATTTTAAACCAAACCAAACCTTACCTAACCATTGCATGGTTTGTAAAGATTGGTTGAATTCACTATTCATTTTATACTTTTAATAAATGCAAATTACACTTTTACTATAATATATACAATAAATTCTCTTCACTTGAACCATTAATTGACTTAATTGGGAGCGTGTTAGTGCTTGAGAAATTAAATGATTTTTTAGGGACTTTCAAACACATTAATACGCTAATACATTGAGATACGGTTTGGGACAACTTGTTTCAATTCATTTCGGCCGACTAATATAAAAAAAAATTTGCGTAAAACCGCCAAAAATACTCGAATTCAAATTGGAAACGGGATGTACACTTCAAACAAAAATACGAAACAGTTCAATTGTACGAGATGTATGGGAGCCCCAGTCTTATGTAGCGTCTATTTTTAAAGCTATTTTTATAGATCTCGGCGTCATGTAATTTTCGCAAACGATCAATATATTCATTCTGGATAAGAAATAAAAAGTTATCCATACACGTACACGCACAAGAAATAGTTGAGCCCCAGAGCCGTCAAATTGTTACGTCTCTCATGAAGTGTAGCACATTTATTAAATCTAAGTTTGAGGATTTTCACCTTTCAAATCAGGTGTTTTGCTTGTTTGCGCAGAAAAATATCAACAGCAGTGCGCAGACACGTGTCCAACAATCGTAGCCGAGTGAGTTATATAAATTAAGAGGTACTGTCCGGACTTACTTCTTGGATTTTCATCTTTGTTTTGATGATCTTACGGCGGACCTCGGTCTCGTAACTCTCCTCGACCGTTTCCACCAGGCTTTCCTCGCCATTCTCGGACATTTTTGCCGCTTTGGGAAAGGCCACACACGGTTTATTTGGACACTGACTCCGTCACTGGTTATTTCGATCTGAACGCAGCGCTCACTTGCCAAAGACTGGCGTGAGCATGATTCTATATTTAATTTTCTTTTGCCGCAACGTCGAACGGAAGTTTGTTGTAGTCTAGAAACTTTATTGTTGCTTGTTTTTCCATTTTACACCCGATTTAGGTTCACACTATCTTCTTTTTTCTCATCTTTCTGGGTACTAATTACAGACGGTTCTTTGTTTTTCTTCTTGTGTTTTAACAACGGTTTTCCTTTTGTTTATAATACTTTCGCCTCTCAATTCACGATCCTAAATTTACAGAAGCGATTATCTGTGATAAATGAACATTGTCTAACCGCAGTGGGGCATGTAGTATATTCTCTTACAATGTCCGAAAGAAGAGGCGAAAGTAATGAGGAAAATCTAGATGTAATGAGGCCACTAAAACTCGGTTTTTGTCGAAAAATCAAGCTTTAAAAAATTGGAATCGCTCCAATCACTGATACCAAAACAAAAAGAATTGAAATAAATTTGATACAAATGGATTCGAAAATTTTGAAAACTTGTTTTATGGTTAGTGACAAAATAGAATACTACGTAACGAGGGATGTAAGTTTATCTTTCCAAAAATGGGTGATTTGCGTTTGGGACAAGCAAGCATCACTACAATTGTCATTTTTAATTAGAAAAAATAAAGAAATTAATAAAAACTGCAACAAAATTAGAATTTTTAATATCCGTAGCGCTTGTTGAAGTACAAGATTGTTTTTTTAGACTCGATCTATCATAGTGCCTACGGACGAAGTTTGTAACTCCATTAGACATATAGTTTTCAGAATTACCGCTTTTGTAACCCAACGAGACCAATGTAATGTTTGTTGTCTGGCTAATCTTTGTTTAATTTCTTAGTTTCAAGTGGATAATATTACACCCAAAGCTCATACTCAGTTACAGCCCTAGCTAGTTACACCGATATAAATTTCAATTACTTCGGCATATATTTTCCTAGCAGCTTATGGAACTGGAGAATGTCTTGTGTGGTGAACAACAAAACCAGAAACAATTCATTAAGACCTCAACTGCAAATATCCATAGAGGTATCAGAACACGATTTGCTTGATCAGGTATATGTGAATCAGCTGCAGATTTCTGACGGACACTTCTAGTTCCTTTTTAGTGAAATTATAAACTATTACCTTGTTAAGAATTTTAATTGGTCTAACGGGACCTTTTAGCATACATCTTTAAGGTTTTATTCAGTTTTGTCTTTTTTTCTATTTGTTTCAGATCGGTTTCCGCCAATTGTTCAAACGTACAATGTAATAAGTTTGTATTTGAAGCAACAATATAAATCCAAATCAACAAGCGGTTATCAGTAAATGTTTTAATGGCGTTTAACAAAACGCGTTGCGTAATTCAGAGATAATTCATGGAAAGAAACTAATGTTTGAAATATTGGAAAATATCCCTTTAAGATACATACAGGTAAAACCGAAAAAAATCCCGTAAGTCCAGGAGCCGTTTAAAACTGAATGAGTTTTATGTTTTAAGAAAAACCAATCTTTAAGTAACAGAAACAACCTATGTATTTTGAGCTTTTCTTTGTTAAATGTATGGCGCTGTTTACATGTCATAAAAGAAGTTTCTTTGAACGAATTATTAAAATAAACACAAAAAAAGCAATTTACAATTTACCGATACAGATGATTAAATATTCGATTTTTCTTAAAAACCGAATTGTGTCCCTAAAAAAAATTGCAGAAGAGAAATCGTCATTAACAATGAACTGCATTTCTTTTTTTCAACGCGTTTTTAGGTATTTTTGGCACAGACATTTCAAATTTTCACATTCTTTGTTGATACTTTTGCTTGGCAATTTTAAAATTCATTGTTCCTGATGCAAAATGAAAAAACAACCATTTTCAAAGCTTCTTTACAAACAGATAGTTTTGAATTAACCAATTAGAATCTCCTATTGTAAGAAATATTGCGTTAAATTAAAAAATCCCCATATTATAAAACAAAATACAGAAATATTACATATTTATATACATATAATACACAGCTCAGGTATGTATATTCAACAACGTTAACGTTTTTATAAAAAAAACCACTTAAATAGTAAAAACCTTCCAAAAATAGTCGTTATATGATTTCTTGATAAAATTTAAAGAACATTGAACATCCGAATGGGTTCAGGAGTTTTCATTCGCTAAAACTTCTTTTAATTGTTCAGGCCTAAATACGCCCCTTTCGGTGATAATTCCAGCTATTAAAGATGCGGGTGTAACATCAAAAGCTGGATTCCAACATTGAATCCCTTTTGCAGCTATTCTATGTGCACCCACATGGGTCATTTCTCTATCAGGTCTTTCTTCGATTACGATATGATCTCCAGTGGATATTTTTGCATCGATAGATGTAAATGGGGCGGCAACATAAAATGGCACTTTATGATATTGGGCTACGACAGCTATTTGGTACGTTCCAATTTTATTGGCCGTATCACCATTGGCGGCAACCTGCATAAGGAAAATACTTCAATGATTCAAGTTGTTTATATTTTGAAATTGAACATACCCGGTCTGCTCCAACAACCACAGCCGATATGTTTCTACTTTTCATAAGTGCAGACACCATACTGTCACAAATCAAAGTGGCCGAGATTTTCTCATGAATAAGCTCGTAAGCTGTTAGTCGCGCTCCTTGATTATACGGTCTTGTTTCAGTACAAAACACGTGTTCTACAAGTTAAAAATTTCAAATAACACATAAACTGTATGACGAAATATATTATTAATTACCTAATTTTTTCATTGAGTGTAAACTCCTGATGACTCCCAGCGCGGTGCCGTAACCGGCTGTGGCCAATGAACCGGTATTGCAATGGGTTATCACACGAACTGGACTGTCTCCAGGTACTCTGGATAGAATTTCTTTGGCTCCATTATCACCGATTGCTTTATTGTCAGCGATGTCTTTTTCCAGCATTTGTTGAATCCTTGATACAAACCTACAATTACATAAATATATTATTGTTATTATTATTATTGTTATTATTATTAAAAATTCTCTTTGGTTTTAGTAATGGAATTCTAACCACTTTGAAAAAGTAATTAATATGAAATACTCGTGGCGATTCAAACACATTCCTGTTACATATTTAAAAAGTATTATCCTTGATTGGAATTGATCGATTACTGTTAATGCAATTGTTACAAATATAATTAACCATTTAGCATTATAATAAGTATATACAGGGTATTTTAAAAAGATCTTACATGAAATAATATTTTAACATTCTAATTGGTCTAGCGTGTGAACCGTGTGGAAATGTCATCCATTCTTAAATGGTTGGAATAATTATAAATTCCAATTTAAGTTTGAACATACCTCGTAGAAAAAGAGGCGTTGAACTCTGAAACTTTTTCTAAAGACTGGTTTAGACGCTTATCCAATTTGCACAAATTCATTTAACAAGTTAATTTTGCACAAGGTAAATCAAGAATTACATGTGCATATGACAACTACATGGCCAGATACATAAATTGTATGATTATATGAGAGAATTCAAGCGTCAATTCTTTGAAAAATCGTGTTTTCTTTGTTAGAATATTTCTTATTTATTCAAAAATTTTCGAAAAAATCCCGGTATGTAATGGTCAACTATAACAATAACTATTTATTTTAAACGAGAACCCTATTTAACAAACGATCTTATCGATTCATCCTGTAAAAATTTCCTTAAAATAATATGTATTTTATTAATAAATTATTACAAAAAAACAGATAATTATTATTCATAAAATGAACTAAATTATTTTAATTTGGATAATTGTAAACAATGATAAGAAATCTGGAAGTCATAGAACAAATAACCCGTTACGCGATAAGCAAAAGGCAACCGTTTGTATTATTTTTACATTGAAAGTGGGCAAATTGATAGGGTCCACGTGACCAGTGCACGTGAATCTCTCTAGTATACCCATGTGAATATAAATCAAAACATACGAAGCAAAACTGAAAAAAGAACTAAACTTAAGTCGAGTTTTCATCAAACGAATATATTCGTGACTAGTTTAGGTTTGCGAAAAGGAAAACAAGTTTACAGACTGAAAATAAGTTGTAGTTTTATGTTAGTTTTTAACTACTTCCACAATGAGTACAGGACTTTATATACCTAACTCGTTTTCGAAAACAAAACCCAGAAACCCCTTTAATCTTTACTCCTTGAAACAAAACTTTTCGTCGTTAATAATAGTCAAGGTAAAAGTCGATGGAGCTTTTAGGACAGTTTAATCCATTTAATCCAAATTCGGCTTTATATTGTATTAAAATATCAGAATAATAATTAGTTTTCAACAACACCTATATCTAAATATAAAACAATTCAAGCATCTTAATTGAAAATAAATTAATGATCTTAATGATTTCAAATTGGCGGCAGTTCAGGAATGAAACAAACCCGTCTCCCCTTTTAAAAATGTTGTTATCCAAAATGCGGTCAAAAGCCCACTACATACTACATACTTACAAGTGTCTCATGTCTTCCAGACAAACCAGCTCGTTTTTGCTCAATTGATTGGCCATATCGATGAGTTCTTCGGCGGCCGCTTTCATGTTCACGGCCGTGGGTCGCGACGAAACCAAATAATTCAATTTACCCTCGACCTCACGACGAAATTGTGTTTTTGTTTCGATTTTATCGTTTTGCATTTCGACCGCTAAACTCAAACAGCCCACTATTGCTATTGCTGGCGCCCCACGGACCTGAAAAGGAAAACTTAAATATAAAAAATTTCGAATAACATTAATCTATTACATTCAGCCCACAAACTGGGATTTACATACTTGTTTTTAACACAAACGAAAGACATGGAATGAGAAGAAAATCGATTTAGTTTTAGGTGTACAAAATCATATTTTAAACAGATAGTTAGTCGAATGGGATTCAGTGGAAGAGAGGAGGTTTGGCGCCTATTGAACAAAGCAACAAGAAACTATTTCAAATAAACCTAATTGAAATGCAGAAAAGGTTAAAAGCATCATAAATCAACTATCATAAAAACTACCTCTAGAAATTGCATGTCATAAATGTTGAAAATCCCAAAAAGAGGAAATGACTAGTTATTTCAAGCCAAAAACCACGTGGCCTATCATTTATATTATTGTTTCCTTCTTTTCCATATAGAAATTTAATTTTTTTAGGTAACAGGAAACAAGCTCGTTCTTGATTCCTACCTTGTTATATACACTTCCTGATTTTGGCTTCGACATATAAAGCAAATTTACGTCGTAAATACCTACTTATTTACCCTTGTCTTTAACTAGGTTTACTTTCAATGAACATGATTTTTATATAAAGAAAAGCACCTATATATGTAGACATACCATTACTATCAATTATTGTAATAATTTTAACTAAAGTTATTCATAAAATTTAAATAACAAAGGTTAGAAGCTAATTCAAGACTGTTTATGGATGGGCAAACATGGGTATGCATACCTATAGAATTTATCCCCCGTTGTATGAGAAATTAACTTTCAGACTTACAAAAAACACCTCTAAATGCAAATATCTTATAAAGAAACTATCAGTATTGTACATTACAACTTAAATATTATCAAAAAAAACATTTTTGCAACTCACCTGCATTTTGTTAATGACTTTCCAACCATCTTCAACCCCTTTAACTTTAACATATTTTGTAACGCCTGGTAATAGCAGTTGGTCCAAAATTTCCAAGTTATTCGTGGCTGGATCATATATAATAGACTTAAGGGACATTTTTCGTTCAGTACCTTATACCACCTTGCCGTTTTTCAACCCTTGTACTTAAACAGCTAGAATCGGACCTAATGTGGCACTATCATGTTAACCAAAGAAACCCACTAAAGCACAACAAATATAGATTATTTATCGACTTATCATAAATAGATACACACTTAGAACTGGCCGCAAGGAGATATCGGCTATTGGGGTCTTTGTCGGCCGGAAAAATTGGGGCAAATATTTTTTTTCTATTGCCAAAAGTGGTAACGTCAAGTAGTGGCAATTGAGTACTTGAAAATAATGAATAAAAACCTGGGGAGACACACTTTTATCCACTACCTGCTACTTCTACAAGATATATGCTGCCATCATTTGGCCTGCATGCTAACCACTCGCGAATATTTTATAACAAACTAATTTCCCTTGAAAAAAATCAATTATTTGATATTAGCATTTAATATTTCACGCGAATTATCGCAAAATATTAATAAAAAAACTTCAATTGGTTTAGTTAAATTTAGTTTAATTTAGATCTTTTAATTTTCTTTATATTTCTAAGTTGGTAGTAATTTGACTCTTGACAATTTTTTGACAAATGTCATTCAAAATAATTCAGATATTTAACTTTTTGAGTTGTGAAAACTTCAACATTTATTTAATTAATTAATTTATTTATTAGATTAAACACAAAAATCAAGTAAATTAAGCTTAACACCTTATTTCAAGTATGGTGGTTATGTAATATTTAACGACTTTTATCATCTAAAAATAGATGTTCAAAGCCATATTATAACTTTCAGTTCTAAATATAAATAGCGAAGTTCCTTGTTGACAAAAATGGTAATAATTCGTGATTTTCTAAAAAGAACCATTCAATTATTATTTTACCTTTAGGCCTTGCTTGGAGCCCAGCTTGTAATAACCTTAGTCATGATCAGTATCATTCAGAAATTGGGACCGCATTTTTCCTTTGCCAAATGGCTGATATGTTCCACTGGTCTTGTTCGATACCTTTATCCTACAAATGATGAATTGAAACAACTGGCAAACATACCAAAAGATAAACCAAAATCAAAAAAGAATTTAAAAGGGATTTCGAATGGAAAAAATACCCCAGACAAATTTCATATCGATAAATCGCTGGATGTTCAATTGGAAACTGCCAAAGTCACATATTTGGACGTTATCCATTTGAGATATTATAGTGAATATCAGTGGTTAGTTGATTTTTCTTTATATGCCCTAATTGTATATATAACAACAGAGGTATTTTTCATAAAACCATAACGATATATGTTTATACTCTCTAAAATACTTTCAGACCTACCAAATTTGGTTTCCTCTTAAGGATGAAGTTAATTTAAGTATTATTTGGTGTTTCCTGGTTGTTCTGTTTGCTATGTATCCTTTGATATATAAAAAAATTGNCATGTCTTCCAGACAAACCAGCTCGTTTTTGCTCAATTGATTGGCCATATCGATGAGTTCTTCGGCGGCCGCTTTCATGTTCACGGCCGTGGGTCGCGACGAAACCAAATAATTCAATTTACCCTCGACCTCACGACGAAATTGTGTTTTTGTTTCGATTTTATCGTTTTGCATTTCGACCGCTAAACTC
Organism: Hypothenemus hampei; assembly: GCA_013372445.1. Classification (NCBI taxonomy): domain Eukaryota; kingdom Metazoa; phylum Arthropoda; class Insecta; order Coleoptera; family Curculionidae; genus Hypothenemus; species Hypothenemus hampei. The sequence continues at coordinate 358,010 of JABRWK010000076.1, forward strand.
AAACAGCCCACTATTGCTATTGCTGGCGCCCCACGGACCTGAAAAGGAAAACTTAAATATAAAAAATTTCGAATAACATTAATCTATTACATTCAGCCCACAAACTGGGATTTACATACTTGTTTTTAACACAAACGAAAGACATGGAATGAGAAGAAAATCGATTTAGTTTTAGGTGTACAAAATCATATTTTAAACAGATAGTTAGTCGAATGGGATTCAGTGGAAGAGAGGAGGTTTGGCGCCTATTGAACAAAGCAACAAGAAACTATTTCAAATAAACCTAATTGAAATGCAGAAAAGGTTAAAAGCATCATAAATCAACTATCATAAAAACTACCTCTAGAAATTGCATGTCATAAATGTTGAAAATCCCAAAAAGAGGAAATGACTAGTTATTTCAAGCCAAAAACCACGTGGCCTATCATTTATATTATTGTTTCCTTCTTTTCCATATAGAAATTTAATTTTTTTAGGTAACAGGAAACAAGCTCGTTCTTGATTCCTACCTTGTTATATACACTTCCTGATTTTGGCTTCGACATATAAAGCAAATTTACGTCGTAAATACCTACTTATTTACCCTTGTCTTTAACTAGGTTTACTTTCAATGAACATGATTTTTATATAAAGAAAAGCACCTATATATGTAGACATACCATTACTATCAATTATTGTAATAATTTTAACTAAAGTTATTCATAAAATTTAAATAACAAAGGTTAGAAGCTAATTCAAGACTGTTTATGGATGGGCAAACATGGGTATGCATACCTATAGAATTTATCCCCCGTTGTATGAGAAATTAACTTTCAGACTTACAAAAAACACCTCTAAATGCAAATATCTTATAAAGAAACTATCAGTATTGTACATTACAACTTAAATATTATCAAAAAAAACATTTTTGCAACTCACCTGCATTTTGTTAATGACTTTCCAACCATCTTCAACCCCTTTAACTTTAACATATTTTGTAACGCCTGGTAATAGCAGTTGGTCCAAAATTTCCAAGTTATTCGTGGCTGGATCATATATAATAGACTTAAGGGACATTTTTCGTTCAGTACCTTATACCACCTTGCCGTTTTTCAACCCTTGTACTTAAACAGCTAGAATCGGACCTAATGTGGCACTATCATGTTAACCAAAGAAACCCACTAAAGCACAACAAATATAGATTATTTATCGACTTATCATAAATAGATACACACTTAGAACTGGCCGCAAGGAGATATCGGCTATTGGGGTCTTTGTCGGCCGGAAAAATTGGGGCAAATATTTTTTTTCTATTGCCAAAAGTGGTAACGTCAAGTAGTGGCAATTGAGTACTTGAAAATAATGAATAAAAACCTGGGGAGACACACTTTTATCCACTACCTGCTACTTCTACAAGATATATGCTGCCATCATTTGGCCTGCATGCTAACCACTCGCGAATATTTTATAACAAACTAATTTCCCTTGAAAAAAATCAATTATTTGATATTAGCATTTAATATTTCACGCGAATTATCGCAAAATATTAATAAAAAAACTTCAATTGGTTTAGTTAAATTTAGTTTAATTTAGATCTTTTAATTTTCTTTATATTTCTAAGTTGGTAGTAATTTGACTCTTGACAATTTTTTGACAAATGTCATTCAAAATAATTCAGATATTTAACTTTTTGAGTTGTGAAAACTTCAACATTTATTTAATTAATTAATTTATTTATTAGATTAAACACAAAAATCAAGTAAATTAAGCTTAACACCTTATTTCAAGTATGGTGGTTATGTAATATTTAACGACTTTTATCATCTAAAAATAGATGTTCAAAGCCATATTATAACTTTCAGTTCTAAATATAAATAGCGAAGTTCCTTGTTGACAAAAATGGTAATAATTCGTGATTTTCTAAAAAGAACCATTCAATTATTATTTTACCTTTAGGCCTTGCTTGGAGCCCAGCTTGTAATAACCTTAGTCATGATCAGTATCATTCAGAAATTGGGACCGCATTTTTCCTTTGCCAAATGGCTGATATGTTCCACTGGTCTTGTTCGATACCTTTATCCTACAAATGATGAATTGAAACAACTGGCAAACATACCAAAAGATAAACCAAAATCAAAAAAGAATTTAAAAGGGATTTCGAATGGAAAAAATACCCCAGACAAATTTCATATCGATAAATCGCTGGATGTTCAATTGGAAACTGCCAAAGTCACATATTTGGACGTTATCCATTTGAGATATTATAGTGAATATCAGTGGTTAGTTGATTTTTCTTTATATGCCCTAATTGTATATATAACAACAGAGGTATTTTTCATAAAACCATAACGATATATGTTTATACTCTCTAAAATACTTTCAGACCTACCAAATTTGGTTTCCTCTTAAGGATGAAGTTAATTTAAGTATTATTTGGTGTTTCCTGGTTGTTCTGTTTGCTATGTATCCTTTGATATATAAAAAAAAATTGAAATAATACCATTTTTTCCTTAACATATAATTAAGAAAACTGTTATTAAGTTTAACAGTTCAATATTTTAAAGGTGAAGAATCAGTAGGTGAAAGATCAACATGCATTGTGATGGCTTTTATTTACTTATTAGTAGCTATGGTAGTATTGATTATTGATGAAAATACTTTAGAGATAGGCTTGGAACAAGCCTATACAACGTTTAACCAAAGTGCTGCGGCATTTTTGAATAAACAAGGACTGAATTCTTCGTAAGAACAAATATTAATTTATATGATATAGGGTGCTGGATGACGTATTGCACTAATTTAAGGAGTGTATTTCTAAGATCGTACCAAGCAAAAAAAATGGATCCAATTCATCATAGCTGCAAAGCTACGATGGTAGTGTGTTTACATAGGCATTAAGTCTTTGATTCTTTCCCCTAACTAAACAAGATTTTTTGTATCTCCTATTGGAGATTAGGTCGAAAGTTTAATAACAATTCTTTACGATTTTAACACATACAAAGCGTGCTGCATCTGCAACAAGATTTACCTTACTGTTTAAGGTTTAGCCAAAAAAATGGGCAACCTTACGTCATGCAATACCTGATATTTCTTATATGTATCTGTTAGAATAAAATACAAAATCAGCAGTAAATGCAATAGATCGTTGTAGATAAATCTTTACCATTGATTTTGTATTTTTACTATAAATTCATTTTAGAGGGCCTGCATCTAAAATAGTAATAAAATTCTTTATTGCTATATGGTGTTCTATATTGGGAGCAATCGTTACTTTTCCTGGCATGAGAATAGCCAAGATGCATTGGGATCTCTTGAAGTAAATCAGTAGTTTCAATATTTCACTATTAATTTGAAAATCAAAATCGTATTTTTAAGGTATTTCCGAGAAAATCGAATAAAACAGCTTTTGTTAAATATAACATTTGCATTGCCTTTTCTATTAGTAGTTTTATGGATAAAACCTGTTGCCAGAGACTATGTAACTGTGAGAATATTTTCTGGAAGATCAGAACCCCTGTAAGTACTTATTACAAAGAAAAATATGAAAATGTCTGTAAGATACATGATATATTGTATATTTTACATTTATTTATAGAATTTCCGAAGCAAGTTTCGAAATTGCAAGATTGATAGCCATTATCATAACTATAATCATAAAAATATATCTTACGCCATGGTACTTGCAAGCATATCTCGATATGGCCTATCATAGAATTGAAGAACAAAAGAAAGAAGCTGGCAGAATAACAAATATTGAATACCAAAAAAAGGTTGTTGTCTTTACCTAAAATTTCCAGTCAATAATCCATATGTTTAGATTGCAGCTGTATTTTACTACTTATGCGTAGTCGCATTGCAATATTTAGCGCCATTAATAATATGTCTTTTCTTGAGTTTAATGTATAAAACTCTAGGCGAGTTTCAATGGGCTGAATTGTTTAGTGGACCAAGCAACGAATGCAGTTTAAAGGACCAATCAGAATCTATTGTAGATTCGATAGCCTCAACCATGAAAAATGAGAGCAATCCTGAAGTGACTGAAGATTTTTCCTCACCATGGATAATTTAAAAGCCGTAAGGGGTTCTTTAGTACTGATTTTTTTATGAGGTTTACTGATTTTTAAAATTTGCAGATTTTCTTTACTCCGGTTATTCTAAAAGGAATTTTTGGTTTTGCAACATGGTGGTGTTGTTTCATATATTTTACAACTACCTCTTTAGGGCTCATTTATCAATCATACTTTTCAATTATTTAATTTTCTTTAGACGTTATTTTCAATTATAAGACTGATTTTACTCTTAAAACGATTACGTTATTTCTATAAACCCCGATTGTTTAGAATGGATTATTAGTGTGTCTTTTTGTTTATCAAATGTGTTGTTTAACTATTTTTTGTTTGTTGAATAAATAAATGCCTTGGAATGTTACTATTATTGATTTTTCTTCTAAATAAAATTTTGTTTCATATACAGCATTGGCCAAGAATAGGTTGCAAAACAGTTACTTCCTAGAATCAGGTACGAAAATTTATTACGGATTTATTAGAAAAAGCGAGGAATACATATTTTTTTAATTCCATCTCCAATTCCCTATTTAATCGCAGAATCCTTTGAATTTGAATCCCCGATGATTGAAAGGAATATGATATGTAGACCATCGTGTTTCCTGCCGTGTCATTGTTAATTGCATCTGATAATGAACCTATCATTATCATGCTATAGTAAGAAATGGATCATCGCTGCTGCAGGAATCAATGATAATCATTTGAAACTTGTAGACTTGTACAATGTTCAGAAGCCATACAAGGTAAGACAAAATTGCAAATATTAAAGTAGAGAGAATCCTTATTAGATGTTCAAGACACACAACTTTGTACCCATACAAAGTAAATGTATTAGGCAATGTACAATTGAAAGTTACCTTTAAAAACTTCATGAGAAATGTCAAACAAAAAACAAGTTTGATGGATTAATACTTTTAAGAGAAGAATATTTGAAGAAGAATTTACTGTAGAAAATCTTAATGATATACTATCAGTTCGGATTATTAAAAGTTGGTAAATCAAAAAATACAATACTTTTAATTAAATAATGATAATAGATAAATTTCCATTTTTCACTAATTATTGTAGGAAATTCAAAACATGAGAACCGCGAAAATTTTAAACCAGCACATTTAGCCATTGAACTACTACTTTGTATTCCTGACATAAAAAAAATTCAAATAAAAAAAATATTAAGAAGCTAAATGAAAAATATATAAATAGAATAATAATAATTAAGAATAAATTTATCCAATAGGAATTAACTCATTTCGATAAAGATGGAATGTCTTAAAAATAAAAAAGTCTCTCATTTGACTTTTACATCAGCGGCAGCACCTTTCCGGAAGCGTCTTTACCGGTTTTTACAGCCAATGACGCATGTCTTGGCTTGACACTTTTCATTCTGATTGGTGGCAGTTCGAGAACTTTCTAGAAGCCGTCATTGACCTCCTATATATACCGCCATTTGTAAAATTTTCGTTGGTTTTGCTCTTGCAGTTGCTGAAGGTTGCACGAAGTCTATATTTATTGTAAAAATTTACACAACCTGAACTGAACAATTAATAGGTGAGTAAGCATTTGATTAGAATTATTTAGGTCATTTTTTACTTTTTCAAATAGTTTTGAAATATATGTCAAAAAAGCATTTTTAAATTTAACACGTGCCAAGTGCAATTTAAACGAAAGAAGCAGCGTCCTATTGAGAAATCAAATAGGAACAAGAGCAAAGAGTTTTTATAATTGAGCTATAGTAAAATAGCAGAGTTAACTGTTGAAGGGTAATTTTTAAAATATTTCCATGAATTTGTACGTATATGACGTCAAGGTTAATGTAAATTCATTGTTCATTTACGACTAATAATGAGTCAGTAATATTCTAAGTTTTCGTTGAAATCTCTTTAATCATTCAAGTACATCAGTTTTGTTTGTAAAAAAGTTTACTTTTATCTGAAATAGGTAATTGAAATACATAGATATTTCTTTACAGAAATGGCAAAAGCACCCGCTGTAGGTATCGATCTTGGAACAACTTACTCCTGCGTTGGAGTTTTCCAACATGGGAAAGTTGAAATTATTGCAAACGACCAGGGTAACAGGACTACTCCGTCCTATGTTGCCTTCACGGACACCGAACGTCTCATCGGTGATGCCGCCAAAAACCAAGTGGCCATGAATCCAAATAACACAATTTTTGGTAAGTTTTCGTTACCATTTAGATTTTTATATCTAAATTAATCCTATCTATTAGTTATAAACCTACTGAAATTTATGATTTACCAAGAACCTTGAGATTTATAACTCCTTAACATATTTGATTAAGTTTTAACGTTGATCTTTTTGTTATTAGACGCCAAACGTCTTATTGGTAGGCGATTCGATGATGCTGCAGTGCAAGCTGATATGAAACATTGGCCATTCGAAGTTATAAATGATAATAGCAAGCCAAAGATTAAGGTTGAACACAAAGGAGAAACAAAGACCTTCTTCCCAGAAGAAATCAGTTCCATGGTACTAACTAAAATGAAGGAAACCGCTGAAGCCTATTTGGGCAAGGCTGTGACCAATGCAGTTATTACTGTACCCGCCTATTTTAACGATTCTCAGCGTCAGGCAACCAAGGATTCTGGAACAATTGCTGGACTTCAAGTTCTTAGAATCATCAATGAACCTACTGCAGCTGCCATTGCGTATGGTCTGGACAAGAAAGGTACGATACAAAACTTTTTAAAATAAACATTTCTAAGAACGTATGTGATGATATTAAAATTGTCATGCCAGACTGGAGTTTATGAGCTACATTATGATTATTTTTCTTACTGAAAATTAATTTCTAAGTATCATTTATAGCGTTATGTGTCTCAATTGGTTTTAATATTTCATATATTTTTTCCAGGGCACGGAGAACGCAACGTATTGATCTTTGATTTGGGCGGTGGTACCTTTGATGTCTCCATCTTGACCATTGAAGATGGTATCTTCGAAGTAAAATCTACCGCTGGTGACACTCACTTGGGAGGCGAAGATTTCGACAACAGAATGGTTAATCACTTTGTCCAAGAATTCAAACGTAAATACAAGAAAGATCTGACTTCTAATAAGAGAGCTTTAAGGCGATTGAGAACCGCTTGTGAAAGAGCGAAAAGAACTCTTTCTTCATCAACTCAAGCCAGTATTGAGATCGATTCTCTGTTTGAGGGAATTGACTTCTACACTTCCATTACTCGTGCTCGTTTCGAAGAATTGAACGCCGATCTCTTCCGTTCCACCATGGAACCCGTAGAAAAGGCCATTCGCGATGCTAAAATGGACAAAGCCCAAGTTCACGACATTGTTTTGGTTGGTGGATCAACTCGTATTCCAAAAGTTCAAAAACTACTACAAGATTTCTTTAATGGAAAAGAATTGAACAAATCTATCAATCCCGATGAGGCTGTTGCCTACGGTGCTGCAGTACAGGCCGCTATATTACACGGCGATAAATCTGAGGAAGTACAAGATTTACTTCTTCTTGACGTAACTCCATTGTCTTTGGGTATTGAAACTGCTGGTGGTGTGATGACAGCCCTTATTAAGAGAAACACTACTATTCCCACTAAGCAAACTCAAACATTTACTACCTACTCTGATAATCAACCTGGGGTACTTATTCAAGTATACGAAGGTGAACGTGCCATGACCCGTGACAACAATCTTCTGGGTAAATTCGAATTGACTGGAATCCCGCCAGCTCCTCGCGGTGTGCCTCAAATCGAAGTAACTTTCGACATCGACGCAAACGGTATTTTGAACGTAACCGCCATTGAAAAGTCGACCAACAAAGAAAATAAAATTACTATTACCAACGACAAGGGCCGTCTCAGCAAGGAAGATATTGAGAGAATGGTCAACGAAGCTGAGAAATACAGAAGTGAAGATGAAAAACAAAGAAGCACCATTTCGGCCAAGAACGCATTAGAATCTTACTGCTTTAACATCAAGAGCACCGTTGAAGATGAAAAGATCAAAGACAAAATTAGTGATAGCGAGAAACAAACAATCATGGAAAAATGTAATGAAGTTATCGCCTGGTTGGACGCTAACCAACTCGCCGACAAGGAAGAATATGAACACAAACAAAAAGAATTGGAAGCTATCTGCAATCCCATCATTACCAAATTGTATCAGGGAGTTGGAGGTGCTCCAGGTGGTGCGCCGTTCGGTGGATTCCCAGATGGAGCTGGTGGTGCTGGTGCCGCCCCAGGAGCTGGAGCTGGCGGTGCTGGACCAACTATTGAAGAAGTTGATTAAATTATAATTAAATTATTATTGTATAATGAATGTTTGTTGCTTTATTTTGACCCCTTTTGGTCTTTGTTTATAGCTTTTCCTTTTTAAATAGTTCCTCTTAAAGTTTTTTCCAAGTTAAAACAGTATAAAATTATTTTTAATAAAGTAACAAACATTACATGAGTCGATTTATTTTCAACTATTGTAACTACAATTTTAATAGAATTTTTGATGATTCAACTTTCGAAATTGAGATTTATTTTTCCAAAAATTGCAAGTAAAGACTGATTTCTCAGAAATGTACATTCAAAAGAACTCTCAACTTTTATTACATCGATTATATGTAGATTAAATAAAATATCTGAAAATAGAATTAATGTTCGTTGATATTTATTATGTTATACTAATCCTAAAAAATTTCAACTTTTAGGTGTTAACAGTTACCGCTAGTTTTCATTATCTTCGAAAATTAGTTTTTTCATATTTTTTGGTCATATTTTCTCAGTTACTGTAACTTCTTGCTTTTTCGCCTGTTAAAGGAGTAAATAGAAAATGAAAGTAAATTTTTTGAGGTTATGGAAGTTAACCTTAAAATCACTGAATGTTAAATAGATTGTGTAAGAAAAATGTATTCAAGTCATATTCAAGTTAAAAAAATAAACAGGAGAAAACTTCTAATAGAAAAGAAAAAAGACTTATAAATCTGATTGACCCTGGCAGTGGTTCAGAAGGTGAGAGTGAGCATGAACTTTCCTATTACATTGAGGATAGGGTAAAACTAATGAAGGAAATATTAAAAATTATGAATCCCAAGAAAATTAAAAGTATGGCTCCAGAATGCATGAAGGTCAGTTACTTAAAATTTAAGTTAGTCATAAAAGAAAAGCTAAAAAGCTTAAGGCAATTTTAGAATATGGACCTAAAAGAAATCAACTCAATACTTCTTGAAGAATTATTAGGAATATCCAATAAAAGACTCAAATACATTTTTGAAGGTAAGACGTTAGAAGAAGAAAGTAGCACTGATGAAGATCAGCCTGTTGATGTCATTTCCCTTGACGATGTTAGTGATGATGACTTTGTAGTGATCTCAGGTTTATAAATTCATATACATATATATTTTAGATCAAGAGTAAATTTGATTAATTTTTCTAGATGACGATGAAACTGATCAAAAAAAAAACACAAACGTAAGAAAATTAAAAGTGAAGGAAAAGGAAAATCTAAAAAAATAAAGAAAGAACATCAGGACAAAGATAAAAAGAAAGAAAAAGCACGAATAATGGAAAAAATTGGTCGAGGTGAAAAAGTCTCGGTCAAAGAAAAAGAAACTATTGGAGAAGAAAATTTAATGAGTGTATTAGAATTATTGGAGCTACAAGCCCGGGCCAGAGCTATAAAGTCACAATTGGAATTGGAAAGCAGAAGAAAACATGAAGAACAAAAGAAACTAGAAGAGACTAAAGAAAATGGTCAAGGTGATGATGATGATAATAATGATGATGATGAGGTTATTATAGAAGTACCACAGAATTCTGAAATCGTCATTACCTCTAGCGATTCAGAGAATGAAGAAAAGAGCAGTACGTTTTCTATTAATTTTAAATATTTGCATAATTAATTCACCGTTCTTAGACAAGATTATTAACACATCTGAATCAAATAGAACTAATTCTATTAATCAGATCAATGACGAATCGGTTACAAATGATAAAGTTGAAAAAGAAAATGAAAAGAAAGAGACGTTAAATAAAGATTCAGAAATTATAGCTAATTGTCCTCCAAAGGATGCTAATTCAGATACAGATAGCAACAGCAATGATAATTTACGGGTCAGTTAACGTACGCAATTTTGTTTCTAAATACACATTCAATTTTTTGTAGGTAATTCAAGAACGACTTAAAAGAAAAACACATAAAAACGAGAAACAAAGTTCAAAATTTCAAGGAAATAAATCTCAAGCTGAACCTGATGAAACTACTGAGGATGATAACGAAAAAATGATTTTAAACGAACCTTTAACTAATGATACGGAAAACATAGAGCAGACTAAAGGAGAGCCAAATAAATTAAATGATGTTATAGAAGAATTTATAAAAACTAATCCAGTTGCTGAGAAATCAGGTGAATCTAAAGAATCGGAAGAACAAGAAAAACAAAAAGTCAAAGAATTGAAGCAAAGTAAAGAAAAGAGATTGAAAAATTTAAGGAATAAACTACAAAGTTACAAACAAGATGTTGCAGTAGAAACAAGTGACAAACATGTGAATGTTTTGAAAAATATTGTCATTCAAGAAAAACAACCACAGGTAACTTTACGTAATAAACAAATGGACGAATCGGACGACTTAGTCATCAACGTTGATCAAGAAGATCTTGATTGCATTGTATATGATTAATTGAATAAATTTTCAATTATTAACCTGACCTGAATTAAATCTTTTCACATGATTCCAAGTAGAATTTATTGATTGCCCTATAAACATTTTTCGAGCTAATACTTTTGGGTTTTATTATCTCTTTCCTTTGGGTCATTATATATAGTAATATGGATTTTTTCATGCAATATTAATAGTGTCTCTTTTTAATGAACCTTGTTTGAATATTCAACTGCTCAACAATTGAAAGTAGCTATTAGCCGTTGCAAAATTACATGCATACCTATTATTACGAGTTTCATTATTTAAAAAAAATTATAGTCGGTTGTCAATCTCATAAGTTTTTATCTCCATTTAAACGTGCATAAACAAGATTTTCTGCTTGCAAACGATACCAATTTTAAATAAATGTTTACTTCATAGGACTAAGTCCCCTCGGTAACACCTTAATATAAATTGGTAATCATCAACTTGCCCTTCTAGAATTTTCCATTAGAAATGTTCTTAATTTTAGCCATACATGAGCTTAAACTGACTTTTAGACTTAGACAATTTACTATTACATGTCTTACTCATATATTTAATATATAGATATATATATATATATATATATATATATATATATTATATATATATATACATATATATATACAGGGTGTATCTAAATATGTGCGACAAATTTTAAGGGGTGATTGCTGAGGTCATTTTATGAAAAAAAGTTCATATAAACATAGATCCAAAAACGCTTCGTTTCCAAAATACAGAGTGTTAAATTTTTTTTATTTTATATATTTTATATATAGTGTTTATACGAGGTGACTTCGCGTTAAGTTAATGGAGTGATGAAACCCAGTAGAATTCCATATTACTCAATATCCTGAGCAATTTGATTTTCGTGTCATTCACTATAATGTTTTTCCGTTATTTTTCTGAATATGAATGAATCTCAAAATAAGAATGAAGATTTTTTGTATATAACTGTTCCTCTTCAATTATTGAACAGTGTAGATTTCTTAATGCAATTTTAAAAAAGAATGTTTATTTAAATGTTTTGAAGTGCCTTTTAATGCAAGTAAATAAAAGTTAAGCCAGTGACAGCGTTCTGATTTTAAGATAATAAAACTACAAACAATTTGTTGACTGATGATTTAAATAAATAAAAATTACAGGAAAGGGACCATCACGCAGAAGCGGAAAGCATTAAATTGGTAGGGGAAAAATAAAACTATAAAACTGGTTGGTGTTTTGCTGCGCCTAGATTTGCCGGCCGGTTTCAATTAACTGCAATCGGTGTACTTTTTGAAAGTAGAACATTCCAAGTGTTGAACGATTTAATCTGGTAAGTCAACAAATAGTGGTCCATCAATCAATAAAAATATAAAAAATATAGGTTTTATGATAAAGGTATTTTTAAATTTATCTTGGGAGTAGATTATTTCATATTCTCAAGGACGAATTACAAAGAATTCATTGGATACGCCCAAAGAATATGGTTAATATGGAATAACGTTATACGCATGATCTAAGCCAAATGATCTTAAAATATGGTCTAACCAGTTCTAACTATCGTGTATCAAATAGAGTAACACAATAATTGGCAGTTTTACTAGTTTTATTGTATTTACCATTTTAACTTAAATTCTGACAAATAATTTATAATAAAAACACATTGCAATTGCCTACATAGGAAGAGATCACATTCCTTTAAAATAACCTTTTTTTTGTTTTTCATTTATTTATACAAAGGATGTTTTGTTAATGATTCATGTGTACGGAAATTGATTTCCGTTATTTATTGAAGCAACATTCATGTTTTGGTTTTTTTCCTTTTTTTTCTTAAAATTAAACAATAAATAAAATGATTGGTCTTCAATGACAATCGAGGTTCGTGTTTATTTTGAAGCATTGCGGTGTAGAAGATTATTTTACATATCATAATTCATATAGATAATGTATAAAGAAAAGCTTATTTAATTAATGCATTAAAATAGATACTCTTCCCAATTGCTAACGGATAAAAGTTGTTTGTACGCATGCTGATCTCCATCAGTTGATCACCGTCATTTTGACTTGAAACAGGTTAAGTTTAAATTCCTTTTCTCTTTCTCTGAATTACATTTCAATTAAACCTTGATTACAAATTATAATAAATATTTAAGAATTAACATAATAATTAATAATATAATATAAACATGAAGAACATCTGTCAAAAAATTGGCACATTTTATCAATGTTGCCATTGTTAATTTTCTTATTGTATAAGTTACAATTTTGTGAAAATAAAATTTATTCTCTATTTCCATAAACAATAATTATGGATTTATTAGATGTAAACTTCACATTATGGTACGATATGTAAAAATAGCCGAATCTTTAAGACATTGAATTAAGACATCTGGCAATTGTGTCAACGCATGCGCCCTAACAATTCTTGTTCATACGCCAGAAGAGTTTTACGTTTCATTGTTATTCTGTCTACATATTATGTAATGGATTATGGTGGGTGGAACGATCTAACGTTTAAAAAAAAACCAAAAAAAGTATAGAGTTTTCAAATAGAAATTCATTCGATCAAAATAAGGAAGAAAAATTAGGTCAAAATTATATGTATAGAAAATCGCTATTCCTAAATTAGGCGATTTCTCTTTTTTGAAGGTTGCAATATGTTGCAATATTTCTTTACAGAACTAACAGATTAGAGAATTGCTCAACTGAGAAGCTATACTAATTTACAATAGTCCGTTGGTGATTCCGACTTTTTTTGGTCATCATGACATTTAGTTTTGGACTTTTTTTTAATTTACGTCACTTATAATTAAACAGAAAAATTTTACACTAATTATCAAAATTCTCTTATTCCTGATGCTATTTGAAATTTAATAGTATAATTTTAAAGGGCTTATTTACATTAAACCATGCTAGAAGTAATTTTAGAAATCATGAAAATTTGCATCATTATTCATTTATGTACATAAGCAGAAGCACACTAATTTCTTTTGAATAAGTTTTTTCGGTTTTAAAATTTTCTGAAAAAATTTAACCCAGGAACAACCCTGCCCACAAGTATTGAAACCTAGGGGTTGTTTCATTCTTCGATGACCATACGTATGAGCTTGTTTAAAAAGCTAACATGTGTGTCTTCTAACAATTGTACTAAACAAGTTAATAGTCGAAAATAACCATTATTTTTAAGTAGGGTATTCGTTAGATCTTAAGCATTTAGCTTTTTGTAATTATATGTATACATTTTTCTTTAATTTACACACTTAATACAACTGATAACTCGAAAATCTTTAATGGGTAATATTACCCATTAAAGATTTTCGAGCATAATTCGAGCATGAATTGCATATATGTATATGCAATTCAACTAGCACAAGAACACTTTTAGCACATTTGCGTAAATACCCCTGATTAACATCTGAGCATGTTTTACCATTACAAAGATATTTTCGCAAAGTTTAGTTACGAGATAAGGGTGTTTTTGGTACTTAAATTATTAATAAATTTTTATGATGTAGCTTTAGTTGCTAAACATTTTAATAACATGATATGTATTTGTTCACACATTAAAAACAAAATAATCTTGAAGCATGTAATCAATTGTTAACATTTTTAAAATATAATTATCTATGTTGTTTAGCTGGCTACTCATCGCACCAACATTAAAAGTAATGTACACTCATTGCCTAATAGCCATTTTTTTAACAGTCACCATGAATTGGTACATCGGTGTTTTTCATCGTCATATTACTATATGCATTATTATACCGAGTCATCTATAAACACTTTAATTAACTTTGAAAAGTCACGCAAACTCTAGAAATTCTTTTGTTTCAATATCAGTATTACAGTTGATAAAAATTTTTCAAAATATCCATCCTCTGGATTAATTGTGAAAATATAAGTGTTTTTCATCACAAACAAATAAATTTTGGAGGAAGACCTTTAAAAGTTTATAAGAAAAGTATAAGAATTTTATAGAAAAAAATAATTTTCATAATAAACATCAAGGTTTTTTAACCCTTTGACTCTTATTTACTTGTATATAAATATAAGAAGCACTTGCATTGGGAAGTCGCCGCAGCCAAAGGAGTAAATAAAATTTCAAATTTATAATTTTTGAAATAACAGAAACCCTATACAGTGGTACCCGTGGAGCTAGTTTACGTTTAACATAGCTATCAATATCTAAAGATATAGTACATATTCAAATGTAATTTCAGTCGTAAATTTCTCGATAACTGTTAAGTTTAAGTATAGGAAATGTTACATGAAACATATTTAAAATTTAAAACAGGATTCAAAAATAACGAAATAAATGGGGGTTGCTATTTAAGATTTTAGAAGTTGGTGCCCTGGGGATCAGGGGGTTGTATGTAATAGAATAACAAATGCCTTAAAAGTTGTCCCTCTTAAAAATAAAGTCGACGTGTTTTAAAGTTCATTTAGATTTCATTTTTCCGGGTAGTAACTTTTATCTGGGCCACCCTGTATACATTATGTACATAATATTAAAGAAAAGGAGTTATGAATGTGACCTATCAACATACTAGACCTCTTTTAAGTTAATGAAGAAAAAATTGAATGAACATACACGGTGTCGAAAAAAAAACTATAAATTTTAACCTACATCTTTTCCGCACCTCCATCATTCATCAATTTACTTTCAACCTTGCATGTCACAATATAATATATACAAACAAATGCTTAAATCGATCAAATTCTCGAACCAAATTGGAGAGAAGGGAATATGCAATTGATAGTAGTAGGTAGTAACGTTGAAAGCTTTTCCTAAATAGTTATGGATATTTTTAAACGCTAGTTTTACATATTTTATTAAATTATTTTGTTTTAGTATAACCATGACTATCGATCTTTACTATCTACCTGGATCAGCTCCATGCAGAGCTGTCTTGCTCACGGCCAAAGCTTTGGATCTGGAGCTCAACTTGAAATTGACTGATTTAATGGCCGGAGAACATCTCACACCAGAATTCGTTAAGGCAAGTGATAATGAACGGAAAAATACTAGTTGTTGGAACAAGTGCCCACGAATAATTAGTCATTTTAAACTAAATCTTTTGTATTAAAATTTTGCTTGTTGGGTTTTTTAATAATATCGGCCTTGAACTCGTATACAGCTATCTATGTATATTGTTCTAGTACTCAATTGTAAATTTCAAGCGTTTACTGAAGCATGATGGATTACCTTGAAACAGTTTTGTTTTCTGGTTGTTTATAGCGGTTAAAATTCTTTATAAATTAAATTTTAATTTTTTTTCAGCTCAATCCACAACATACAATTCCCACTTTGAGCGATAATGGATTCAATTTATGGGAGAGTCGTGCAATCATCACTTATTTAGTAAATCAGTATGGAAAAGATGACTCTTTATATCCCAAGGATCCAAAGAAGAGAGCTCTGGTAGACCAAAGATTATATTTTGACATTGGAACTTTATATGCCAGATTTGCCGATTATTACGTATGTTCATTTAATTATATTTCTTTCATTCTTTTTTTAATGTTGTCTGTAATTGCATGAACTTTATATTACCCACACGGTTACACACATTATTCGGTTACATATGTATAAGGGGAGTCCATCCAGCATATATTGTCTGGTGATGTAAATGCGAATGATGAGTTATTAAATTAAAAAAGATATAAATGTATATTATATGCAAGACGAGTTATAATTCGGGATAAAAATTTAAGCAGTGAATTGTTTGATCGAAAATAGTGTTAATGTTAATTTATTATTGAAACCATACTCCGAAAGTACTTCATTGCGAAAATCCAAGATTTTAAAAAGTTGTTTAAAAAATTTTCATTTGTTAATACTTTCAGAAATAATTAAGATATTTATATGAAAAAAAAATGTAATGTGCCATTGGATTTTTCCAACATGGATTTCTTTTTCAGGTACCTCATCAATTTCCAATAAAAAAGATCTCTTGCTTTTTTTTCATAGAATTTATCGTTTTCGAATAAAAAATTAATAGTCATATGAAATTTTGCTTGGATATAGATATTTAACATTCACCAATATGACGTCCTATATGTATGTATAAGTATCTACTTTTAAAAGAAGAAAACTGAGAGTTAGAAAATGAAATCATTTTTTAAAAATGAAGAAAATAATAATAATAATAATAATAATAATTGCGAAAACCTTACGGTTAAGTCATAATAATAATATAATAATAATTGCCAATTTTGCATGCAAAAATATAATTAATAATTTGTTATTCAGAAATAGCACATCTAATGAAAAAAATACAAGAGATCTTATAATAGAATTAACGAGCCGCTTTTCAAAAGGCCCTTTATACCAAAAAACACATTTTTGAGAAGTCGATTAAATTTAATTTCTTTTTTCGCTATGAAGCTTAATAAATTTGTAACATATTGCGTTTATCTTCATTTGAAAACGGAATTTTGCCGAGAAATTTGTATTAAATTGATTAAACAGTACGTAACAAATACTAATAATAAGGCAATTTTGTCAACAACGATTTTTTCATATTTTGACGGAGTTGTGAAGTTGAACCTTATCGTATGATAGATGCATCATCGTAATCAGTAAAAAGAATTTTATTTAAAAATACGAAAATTTAATATGGCTACCAGAAGGAAAAAACTACTACTACAGAAACTTTCACATCTAGAGTGCCTTGAATTTTTCGATAGCGTATTTCAATTCCTCGTAAAAAAGTGCCTTAATAACATTTCAATTTAAAATATCCACTTCCTGCGGCTTTCTATATAACAAAGAAAAAAAAATTGAAAACTTGACTTTTTTCAAAAATTTCGGCAATCTATAACAATACCCGAATCTTCTCAACATTTTATTGAGCTCGTAATTGTACAACTTTGCTCCAATTTAACAGACTTCGTATTTCTTCAAATAACTGAGATCCCCATGTTGGAGCTCGAAAAACGAGCACCTTATATACCACGAAATCTATATTATATTATCTCTTATATGTACATATAGTGTAGCTCATTTGAAACCAGGCTACCCTTGTAAAATCTTTATTTACGATCCGATTTTGATGATTTTTTACATATGTACATATACATATGTTATGGTTAAAGTACTTACTTAGTTAGCATACAAGCTATCTAAATGACTGGTTATTTTGATAGAAAATTATTTTTCTACGAAAATAGCTACTAGTACTGGTTAGTTCGTATACTATCTAGCTAATTTAC
>JABRWK010000077.1:0-14766 GCA_013372445.1 Hypothenemus hampei
TTTACCGTTTGACCCTCACAATATTTAAAGTAAAATCATATTCCGAAAAATACAATTTGACGCTTAGAAGAAATTCGTCCGTTGGAAAATGTTGAATATTGTTTTTTTTAATCGCTAAAATGAGTACATTCATGTGCAAATTGATGTAGTGGCAAATCAGACATTTAATTGTGTAAACTAGTTACATTAAAAATTGAATAATTAAAAATAATGAGAAAATAGTTAAAAGTAATAATTAAAACTTATAGAACTAATAAAAACTATTATTCCCTCCGTCCGAAAATAAGAGTCCCATTTTATACAAAAATTTGTCCGAAAATGGATCCGATTATTTCGAACAGAAGGAGTATCATTTAACTACGTTAAGTCCGATTTCCGGTCATAAAACTTTATACCAAGGGAATTTCGACGATGCTTTTTTAAAAAACGTAAATTTAAAATTATCTTAAACTTTTTTCATAAAATCGATACCTATTTTTTAATATAAAAACGTAGGGTAATGACAAAAAGAAAAAATTTCTGTCAGATCAAAATCTAAATTTAAAGACAGTTAAATGATCAAAATTTTAAATAAATCGCGTAAGCAATTTCTGAGATATCGGGGTGACTCGATGAAAAGTGGGATACACTGTATATGAATGTACAATTATACATACCGTGGATAAAAAAAATATTAGTACATCTAGTTTTTTTACTTAATAGTAACAAAATTATTTCCATTATTAATTCCTACGTTTAATGTGCAAAATAAAACTTTTATAATTCATAAGAGAGAAATTAAACAAGAAATGAAGACTTGAAATAAAAATCGGGCTAAGTGCCAAAATTAATATTTTAAGAAAATTGATATTTTTAATAACATTGACCGTAGCAACATCTTTATCATATTAGTTAAAATATTTCTAATAAATTTGGCACTTAGCGCACTTTGTGGATTGTCGGCGATGGCATTTAACACTGTTTTCAGGTATAAAAACAATAGTGGAATTTCTGACACTTAGCCCGGTTTTTATTTTAAGTCTTTAACCCACCAGTGATGACGTAAAATAATTTTTCATAGTTGGCGACGCCAGTCTCAAAGACCAGAATTTTTTAGTAAAAATAACTCGAAAAATACATCATTTTTATAAATATAGCAAATTTAATTAAAACAATACAAGGTTATTAAGTAATAAAACACGTGTGTATCTGAAATCACAGCACGTTTATTATTAATAATGAAATGCGATTGAAACAAAAAAAACAATGTTTTTTTTATATGCCCTATCTAAAATTTAAAAACAAAACACTTTTATAGGTTTTTCTATTTAAATCAATCTTAGGGAGTACTTAGGCACTGGAAATTAAAAAAAAACATAAGAAACATTAGCCTTAGAACAAAATATAGAAAATTAACGAAAATGAATATCATTAATTAAACCACTCTAAAAACGCCAGAACGTACGCCTGCGTCGTTGTCACGCGATAGAGTATCGAGCAAGAGTACTCAATTAGGAAGTTATTCGAAACCATAGTCCAAATAGATAGAAAATTTTAAAAATATTTAATATTTTGTAAAATCTCAATCTCACAAACATATGCGCCACCACTCACGGGTTAAACTTGAATTTTTTAAAGTAAAAAAGTACAGGGTATTTCGGTGAGGATTGAAGAGGACCTATTTCCTAACTTGTCAGAACTTTTGTAAATTTGAACGCATAACAGAAAATCTATACGTTTTTATTTTTTGTTGACATTAATATTTTGTATGCAACCCTTTAGCATTAACTGTGACTTGTAATCTTCTTGACACGGACTCGATTTATTTGTGGATTACTTGTTTAAATACTTTCTTCCACTTTTCAAGGAGTAGTCGTTGTAAGTTCTTTTTATTCCTACTTCTAATATATAAAATATGGAATAAATTCTCTATAGAGTTTATGTCGAAAAATTGTGGTGGTGTAATTAATCTCTTGGGCACATTGTATGATCACTGCTTTTGTATTTTTTTGGCCGTATGCTTTGGATCTTTTTTTTGTTGAAAGTAGTGACTGTCACTAAATCCTAATTTGACTGAACTGTCTCATAAATTTGCTTTTTCCAGATGTTGGCGCAATATCATTGGACAATAAAATAGCACTAATAATAAGAAATGTATTTTTTGTAGATTTTCCTCCAATAACATTTCTACGTTGTCGAAAAGATAACAGTATCTTTCTATCGACCTGATTGCGGTTTATTTTTAATGCATTTTGTTTTTTCATATTTCGTTGTGGAAAGTAAATTTAATGTTTTATCATGTCCGGGACGCTTTAAGAATTAGCTAAAGAGAAAACCTACATTTTTATCCTTCTAACCTTTTTAGAACAACGACTTGAGTGTCGATTGTCACGCCTGGTCGATAGATTTTAAAATGACCCACCGCTGACTGTAGACTACATCCTGTATTAACAAAAAATGTTTTCTCTTTTTTTTTTCAAGACAATGCATATAGGTGTTTGAAAGGAAAAAGGGCATAAACGACACTTTGGGAGAATTTGACTGACCTGTTATGTTTATTTTAATCGCTGTTTTTTTCTGTATCTTTTAATACAAATTTAACTCCTCTGTAACAATATTTTTGGCGCTTAAATCAACTAAGAAATGATACAGGATGGAATTTTTTTTGCATCGACCCACAAAAAACTAATCAAAATGGACTAATTACCATTTATTAGCATATTGCCAATTTGGATAACCCTTTTTTTGCATTTCAAGAAACTAAATTTTTCTGTAACTGTTTAGTGCTGCTACCTTTCAATAATTATGTCGGTTTTATGGCTTAAAGTAGTTTACCATTCTAGTTGTGCCATTCAGTTGTCGGTTAAACCATTTTGTCTCTGGTTTCTTTGGTCGAAGTGGTGCTTATAGCGTATTAATTAATCGTTAAGATATCAATACAAATGATTATGTTAATTAGTACATTTTTTTTTTATAATTTTTATTTTCAAATTGACGCTTTTTCGAGACTACTGCAAAGCTTTGGGTATATCCGCTAGGGATATAAGGTTGTTGTTTTCATATTATTTTGTTAAACTAAAAATACCGCAAACAGAATTGTTACAGGCATCTCAGTTTTAGATAAACAGGAAGATTTTGAAAAATCATTTTCAAACCCTCCTAATATCTCCAGCATTTTGTTGAGTTATTAAAAAAGTAAAAACAGTTTTTTATAGGATTTTTTACGTGGAATTCAATGGTGTACTTACATTTTTTAAAATGTAATACCCTGTATATTGTTGCACTTCTAAGGTTGCCCTTTTAAAGGCTTTTCAAAAATTTATAAAAAAATAATAAAAAGATACCCAAAACCTGGTGTCGAAAAATCCTGTACAAAAATCAGTTACCACTTGAAATTTATCTACTAATATTACATACATAAATTTTTGAATAGTTAATCAGTTTTGTTCAACAATACAACTGTTTTCTAAATAATACTTAAACGTTTTGAGTAAAACAAACAAAAATAATTATAGTTAATTAACTCGTTTCTCCAATGTCCAAATATCCACTTTGATACTTAATGCCATTATCCTCATTATTCCAATCAATTGGAATTGCAGTTGTCTTCTTTTACCTTTACCTTTAATAATATTGGAAGGCATTTATGCCCATTTACCTGTTTTTAATTTAATACTCAAATTGCTTAACCGTCAGTAACTTGTAAAATATTAATACTACATTTTATAAAATTTTTCATTTTTAAAGTAGTGTGTTATTGATGCAGGAACTCTACTATTTTTTTTGTAACCTGTCTTTCTCAAAATTTTCGCTATTAATGTGCTCTAATTGCAAATCACATATTTGCCGCTTATAGCCTTTTGCCTTTCAACCATCCATATTTTACTGTAAAACAGGTTCAAATTTCAAAACAGCATTTTCAAATAACTTTAGAAACGAGATTATTTATGACAAATTCTAAAATAAGGGATAAAATATATATAAACTAACATTACAAGCTTTGCACATGAATCTGGTCTTATATCTATGCTTCGGTCAATTTTTAGTTTTCAAATACACTTTGCATCTTTTCAGTTGATTCTTTACAGTCTTTCTAGGGACTGCATTCTTAATATGTTTTTCGGTTGATTTAACTTTACCTAAATCGCAGTTAGGGTTTCGACTACATAATATTGGAGGGTACTTGAAAAATAATAAAATGGTCTATTGAAACATGAAAGAAACAAAATAACATATACCTTTTTAATAGCTAATGAGTAACTTCCAATTTAAGTTCTGCGAATAAAACTTTTTTGGAATTTTGTGTCGAATACAATGCTGGGACATTTAGCAAACGCATTTACAACGAATGAAGCAGTAATAAATTCCCTGTACTACTTTTATGAGTGCAGTCAACGCTAGTTATCATCATATCATGTGTCAATTGCTCGCATGTTTACATTATATTCTACAAAGTATTAACTTGTTTTACACATTGTTGAAAGGGAAAGAATAAGAATTTGTACTAGAAATGGAAATGGAATGCAGTTCGCTGCAAACTGGAAAAATTAAATAACAGAACGAAAAGTAGCTTAAGGAAAAAGATTATTACATTAAAAATGTATACGGACATTTCATGTGGAAGTGGATTAACTAATGTAGGTCGACCTAAAGTCACATTTGCTGAGGGATGCTCAACAGATTAAATATAGAATAGTTCAGTCCTGACCTTATGTTCAGATCAAAAAAGAACCTATATTTTGCAACTCAAATGAAATTACGAGTAGCAGCAACGAGATGTTGCAAACATACGTCAAAAAAATCATTTTTTTGCCAAACAACTCAATAAAAAAAATTTAGAAAATAGTTTAGAGAAAATGGAAAAAATATCTTTTCTGCGGAAGAAGCTATTGCATTTTTTATTAGTTTTAAATGTACGCGTCATTAGTAGACAGGTTTAAAGAACTATTCTCACTGGCACGACACTCAACTCGGTGACGCGATACTTTGTCGCGCTGCAAAGTGTCGCCAGATATGCACTACAGGTTGCGACGAGGCATTTCAGCGGACGACAACATTAGTAATTGTCGCGTTGTGTTCAGTTTGATTTATACAAGGTGTCAATTGTAGAAGTGAGAAAAATATTTGTTAACTTCTACGTAAGGGTTTTGGTTAATAAAAAAGATTCAAAAAAATTATTTCCAACATATTGTCACGAAGAGTATTACAATTTTTGGACTGCCTTAATTTTTTTAGTATACATACCATATTTATTTTTTGAGTTGAATTGTAAATGGAGACTTTGGCTTCCAGGAAAAATAAAAACGAAATAAAATCCATCAAAATGGAATCAAATATCATTTAAATAATTCACCTCATGAGCTGAGATGGCTATTGGTCATCATTGACATTATTGTGCATAGCTGTATTGAAACCTGATACTACATCAAACTAAGGATCAAAGATCACAGACACAGGTGTACAGCAACAACAGCTCAGTGACTATAAAAGGCGAAAAGAAAACAATAACAGGGAAGAAGTATTCGCGCCGTTCTAAAGTTTACATCTTAGGAGTCTCGAGATCTAACTAAAAGTATTCAATTCAAAAGTTCGTGAAAGTGAACATAGTTAATTGATTCTAAGTTTAACTATTAGAAATTAATTCAGTAAATTGTTCAACCTTTGGTCTCGAATACCACATACCTAAAGTAAGTAACTCATAGAATGATATATTAATTTTTAGATTTTCTTATGTCCTCTACTATAAATTTTGTATTCGCTTAATCGGCTAAAATCCTTTTGCTTATGATAACTATTCCAAAATGAAGGTTTGGCAATACCAATAATGGAAATACCGCCCGAAGATTTTTTTGTGATCCTGGTTTAGCATCGAATATAATTGGTTTGGATCAAAACCTAATTTATAGATGTAGAATTTATACGTTTGTAAAAAACTTTAAATTGTGGTTATCCATAAATTCCACTCAGTTTGATTAATATGTTTATAAGATTTCTGAGACAAACAAGGTGTCATGCAAGTCGTTAAACGCTATTAATTTTAATCAATTAACTTTTAAACGTTAAAAAATACATTTTTTGCATACAAAAAATTGTTTTAATTTTTTCGTATTAGTTTTTATTATAGAAAAGGAGGGCTATGTTTACTTCACGTCTTCCCTTTTCGTCTATTCTGATTCCTCTCCCATATGGTTGAAAATAATTTTGACTAATACTGTAAAATAATATGCTTAATAATAATAAATCGTACACAATGTCGCATCACTGTATCTCGAAGAGTTCCTGAGATATTAAATAAAAGATATTTCTTAGGAGTCACCTTGGAAAAACCGTAGTTCCTTTGAAAAGCTTTTGCAGACATGTGCTTAAACTCCGTTCAGTATAAAAGCAAATGCACATCACACTTATGACGTGAGTATTGACACTACAAATTTCCAAAACTTAAATGATTTCCATAAGTAACAGTACAAACACTTTTTGCTTTGTATTGTTGGTATTGTCACCCCGGATTCGGGTAAATTATTTTGTGCTACAAATAATATTAAATGTTTAAAAATGGATTATTTTCTTTCATTTCCCACATGGACACAATTTTAAAAACAAAGTATAAATAACACAGTTCAATTTAATTAAGCCTTAATCACTCGAACTGGACTAAAATTTGAGAGATAAAAAGTATTCTTTATTTTTGTCATAGAGATTTCAATTTCAAAAAAGACATAACGGGAACGCTGTACGTCATTAACGTTACTGTGGAACCATGACGTGCATTTGCTTTTATACTGAACGGAGTTTATATGAACTTTTTTTCTTGTTTTTGGTTCCCCATTCATCTCCCGAACGATTGACCTCTTTTAGGAACACCCTGTATATTAAAATATTTAATAGTTCCCTTTCAAATAAACCACAATATTTACCATATGCCTTTTTTTGCTCTCTTAGATCGTTGTAAGGTCTTTGATGGGCCAACGTGCGATTCCTTTGATATAACGGCTTGAGCGAACTGAGGCCAACGTAAGGTCTATTCGATCAAAAATTCGTAACCAGTCAACGCGTTGATTGGTCAAAAACAATATGCAAAGTGCCACATGTTTATTTTGACGCAATTTCATTGGATCTGACTGGTTGGAGATTTCCTTTCGAACAGACCTACAGTATAGCTGTTCCTATACTAGCCAGTACAATCTTTTTAACATATTAAACGCTACCGGGGAATCAAGAAATCTAGTCCAGATGCCCAGTTTATTCTCAATTGAATTTGTTGAAACTTGCCAGAGCTCGTCTTCACAGATTGAATTATTCGCAATTTTGATGTAATTAATTTAGTCACAAAACTAGCAATACACTGCAGCAATTGTGTCTCGAGACCCGAAGGTCCCTATAAAGTGCGACACTTGCATTGTATCTCATAGCGCTTAACGTGTTAATACGTGTATAAATTGGGACAAGTAAAATTTCAAGTAACGTATTTTAAAAATCGCCGGCAAGAGTTTTATTGCTCGTTCCAATTTATATCGGAACGATTATAATACTCGACACGTCACCTTTTTTCAACAGTCGGGGGGATCCAGCAGTAACTGTAGCTGTCATCGTTATGACATTCTGCCATATGTCAAGTAACATTTTAATTTTCATTTCGTATGGTTCAACAAACAATTTTGGACAATTTGATCAAGAGTCAAAACGGGTTTGCTTAACCCTTAAACGACACACTTCCATGACGTGGATTCTGGGTATTTGACACCCAAGGGTATTCAAATTGATATAGTAGAGCTGCCAGTAATGCATATAATTTAACAAAAAAATTACTATACTGCGTTTTAGTTAAGAATGCAGTGTGGAGAAGTATAGGGACTAAAAATGCGGCTGTGTGATTGGCTTAGAAACGAGCCCAATTTACCCTATAAAATATTTTTTCCACGTAATGGCGTTGTAATCATCATTCACTTAAACGTTGCAATTTTGTTATCGTGTAAATCAGGCTCACTTAGCTCCACTCACCACTGCATTCTTAAATTAAAATCTTAGAATGGACTTTAAATGAATATTTGTCTTCTTTAAGTAAGGCTCTGTAGAGGTGAATTTTCCTATCCGCCATTTTGGTTCTATCTGTATCTGTAATTTTGTGTAAACGAAACGTATTTTGGTTCGTTTTAAGATGTTTTTATTGTTTTTTTCACTTAAAAATACTTTAACAAAATCGAATGGTGAATATTTCACCAAAAATCGCAACAATAATTATTAATTGAATACTTCAAAACTAAATATTTTCAAAAAACATTAAATAATACACGTCTTTTGTTCGTTTTCACATTAAATAAGTTAAGAAAAATCACTAATAAAAACACCAAAAAATACACACACAAAACCTGAACATGTACAGTTGTATTCATAAAATTTGCGTACACCGACTAGAGAGAGAAGTTTGCCAATCACATTTAAATTACATGTGATTGTCAAACTTCTCTGTCTAATAGATGTACGCAAATTTTATGAACACAACTGTAAACACAATGTAACAGTGACAGATGGAACCAAAATGGCGGATAGGAATACCTATATAATTTAGAGCTCTACTTTAAGATAATAAAGAGTTTATTATCATTTGTCAATTTTAAACTATGAGATTTTAATTTTAACATTTTTTTTGGTGGCCGGTTTTTTTGCCGGTCAGTTTAGTTAAAAAAATTATAATTGATAAAATTACTTTTAAATGTGTAGTATACATTCAAAAATGAATAATGTTTACAGTTTTTCATATTTTTTTTCAAAATTTTAGCTGGATACTTTTAGGAAATGGTACTTCCTAAATAAATTTTGTCCTGCACGATTTCTTTCAAAAAAGGTATTTATTTTGGAAAATGATTGAGGTAATTTCTTTAAAAATTAAAGATTTATTATACCACTTCCTTGTTGAATGAATCATACTAAATCAAAGCAACATTTGTTCAAAAAAGATCGATTACAATAACCTAAATGTAGGTATTTATATTAAATATTTTTTACTTTAAAACTACAAAAAAAAACATTTCGGTTGGGGTCAAATTTGATCCAACGACAGCCGTTGCGGGGTAAATCGTATATTTCTTATTTTTATGATTATTAGGAATTGAAGACATAAGTGGATAAAGGTGTCATGTCATATTTTTCTAAAAAATGATCGAATGCTGTTTTTGAGTACCCTATGTATAAATTTAATACTCACTTAAAAGAAATCCTCTAATTTCGTTGTCCCTTGGGAAATTTTAGATGCTAAATGTGTCATATCGTATATACTTTATACGTTACGTAAAAACTTTAACGTCAATTTACTCAAAAAATTCAAAATGTAACATGACACCTTTATCCACTTATGTCTTCAATTATAAAATAATAACGTCAATTATTATTATCTTGCAATCATGAAATAATAATAAGTGAGCGACACTTTTTCAAATTCTTCGAATCCGTCCACCTCATTTTCGTTAGTTGAATATTCACCAGCCAGAATGAACACATCGTTTTCTTCATTGTTCCTCACTTCTCCTCCAACAGATTTTTAGTCAGACTGCTCATCAAGAAGTTCGAAACGTCTGACTTTTTAAATTATATGTCATCGACAGATATGAAAATTTTGAGATGCTATATAAAATGATCTACTTTTCATTAATTATATACCTTACAAGTAAAGCAAATAACGTAATTTACATAACAAAAAAAACACTTCTCCAAAATAACTTTCTACTCCCTAAGCGCACACGGGGCGTCGCACACCTAAAGATTTTTTAACATCTGTTTAAACAGTTTTCAGATCTAACCTACCCCTCGGGTTCACTTTCCATCTGAACTACTGACTTATCTTTGAAAAGTTACTTGAAAACCAGATAACTCAATATGATATTTTTTTTTCAAACTTCATACTGTTTATTGGCGCTTAAAATGATCTCGGGGTGTCACATACCCGTACGGAACTTTAAAGGTTAATAATACTCATCAACAGATGGACCATTGCTAGTTTAAATATTAATCCTAACCCGGAGTTGGTCGCTGTTCTATTCATAATGCAATTGGTCGCATGTTAGATTTCACCTAACATTAAATATTAAAAAGAAACTAACATTTAATTCGATATGATCAACAGTTGTAGTATTATTAAAAACCAAACCGTCATAAGCTAACGTATCCATCTGTCCAGACATTTCTAGAGAATACAGGATTTAAAACTAATACTTCAAGTTTTATGAATAGAAACTTAAAATTCTTAGATTTTTTTTAACAGCGGCTGATCCAGAGTTAAGATTTGTTAATATTTAACTCATAAGAAAACGAAAAACTCACATTTATTTTGTTAAATAATACCTTTAGAACAATAAAAATATTTCCTAAAACGTTTTGTCACTGTTTTCCAATTTCTCCATAGTTTCCCCTACGTTTTCGAAGATTAATTACGTCATGGCATTCATCGATCAGATGTCAAAACCACGTATCTCAAAATTATGAATTTTTCAGGAAACGCGTTTATCTATTCCAAACCTTTTGGATTGGATGGGCCAATGAAAACGAAACAGAAGGCATAACTGTCAGGAAAATATTTTTCAAAGAAAAGTCAACGATTAACGACGTCATTTTCAAGAGAAAAGTTCTTTACAACATGTATCAAAAAGCTAATAGTTTTTGCAGAAAAAAAATATTTAATTTTGTAATTTTTAATTTTTTGAGGCTCTTTTTCTTAAAAACGAATCGACACATTTAAAATCTAATTAGACTCCTATATGTATGCAGTTTTGAAATACTTTTAAAATGATGTGCTACTCCACCTCCATTTCATTTAAGATTTTAGGGGTGATTCAGCCCCTACTCGAGAGGTTGAAAATAGGGAATTGAACATAAGTTGAAAATATTTCCCCCTCGAAATCTTAGTTGACATGTTTCAGGTTTTTCTCGAAAAAATCTTTTCCTGACAATTATGCCTTCTGTTTCGTTTTCATTGGTCCACCCTATATATATGTATATACAAGTAGAAGACCAAATCATTAGAAGTATCTAGAGAACCATAGACTATAAAACTCTGAAAAAATTCACATAAATCTTTATCGACCTGATCTATTTTTGGATAATATTTTTAATTTTTTTAGCACTTCCGGTTATGCCGGAAATAGCTGTCAACTTTCTTATTTTCAATGGAACCCTTCATTTCTAATAGCATTATTGGATTCCTTGTCAAAGTTTAGGGTCACTTTATGTAAGGTCACCCATCTCTAAAATTTACCGTTTCCGAGTTATACCAGAAAATTCGAAAATTTTCACAGATGATACAAGCTCCTACGGAAATCGACGCTGTGCCCTAACCGCTGCCAACTTCGGGATTGTTCTTCTCTGGCTCAAAAAGGACTTAATGAGCTACGTGTTAACCTAATTAAATTTCAAAAAAAAGTCTTACACAACCCCGAAATATGCCACTGAAATTGCATGTCTATTGAAATTGCTGCATTGAAAATAAGAAAGTTGACAGCTATTTCCGGCATAACCGGAAGTGCTAAAAAAATTAAAAATATTATCCAAAAATAGATCAGGTCGATAAAGATTTATGTGAATTTTTTCAGAGTTTTATAGTCTATAGTTCTCTAGATACTTCTAATGATTAGGTCTTTGTGGGACACCCTGTATAACATTACCCTATCCCTAAATGCAGCTGTTTATTAGTTACTTAAAGTTGCTTTTTGAGTTCAGGGATAACAACCTTTACGGTAGTTTCCAATAATTATTTTGTATTAAAATAATAAACTATTATTACAAATTAATGTTTGAACATAGCTTATACATGTAGTTAGAAAAAATTTAAAAAATAAAAGGTGTCCCAAAAATTCACGCAAGAAGTAATTTTGAATGCCATCCACAGTTGAAACTAGCAAACACGCAGTCTTGTGTAGAAATTTTCCATAAATATCGTTGATACAGTGCTTAATTTATTTTTTTAAGGTATGGATGATGATTGGTTTGTTAGCATATGCCATAAATGACAAAAAAGCCTCAAAGAAAAATTCCAGAAATCAAACCACACAGTAATTTGGGACTTTTCCTGCTTTGATGACCGAAAGTGGTCGCCGTGATCATGTGATTTAACACTTCTAGATTTTTTTCTGTGGGGTTTTGTGAAGTCTCACTTTTATGCCAACAAGTCCATAACCATCAAAAGTATAGTCTGTATCAACAAAATACCGCTACATGTATGCAAAACCATTATTAAAAATTGCACCAAAAGAGTTTGTGGTTGTACCACCGAAGCTGTGGCTGACATTTATCTACTGCTGCTGTTCCATACAAAACCCTATACTGTAAACTTTATGAATCAATAAAAAAAATTAATTTTTGATTAAAAACCTGTGTTTTCTTTCAAAATTACTTTTTGCGTGAATTTTGGGACACCTTTTATATCAAATTAAATAAAGGGTTCCACTAGACTTCCTAAATTAAAAAAAAATGAAAAATCAAAGTTGGCCGTAGTTTTTGAAATTTGATATATGAGCCTAATTGTTCATTCTAAACAACTTTTCTTAATAACATTATGTCATAAAGCATATTTGATTTTTGAAAACTGAAATTATGGTAAAAATTAGTGGGGCTGAATCCCCAAAAATGAAAATTTAATTCGAAAATGTTTTGCCTTTTAAAAGAGTCGTTCCACCTATCTTGGGACACACGGTATATTTATATTTTTATTTATAATTTGTATATTTGTACAAATGATGAATGTTTCATGAAACATTTATTTTGTTAGCTTTTTTTGCTTAAAAAACATAATATACGAGTTTTCAAAATTGAGATAGGAGGTTTTAATATTTGAGCGATGATATCTTCATTGTCGCGTTTTTTATATTAAATTTAACAAAACATTAGTGCTAAACTAGAAGATAAAAATCGCTGTATCAACAAGAAAGACCTTGTAACCAAGTTTATTTATAAATTCATCAGATTTAGCAGTAGAATTATGTGTACAAATACTTTTTTGATTTTAAAAAATCCATATTTTTTGTGTAATTTTTTTCTTTGCAAATTAAAAATATGTTTTGATGTTTTAATTTACACATTTTTAAATTTAAACATTTTACATATGTTTTTTAATATAAATTTTTAGCATTTAAAAGCAAAAAAACTAGGTCTTTTAAAGAAAAAAGACATTTATTTTTAATTCAACACTCACTATAGGTTTATATAGCTTGATTCTGAATTGAATTCTAATTTTAATTTTATTTTATTACTCAATCGTTAAAATAAAACAATTTTTCCTTTGAAAGTTCTTTAAATTCGAGAACGTGTTTTGAACACCCTAAAAACCCTAAAAAATTTTTTTCTCAGCCTAATCTACCATACCTGGTTAATATGTCAATAAAGCTAACTTTGAAAATAGCGAAGAATTTAACAGTTTTCAGAAATGGTGTTTTAGATATATTTTACTTTTAACCCTTACTTGTCACAGTTCTGTAGAATCACGTACTTGTCACAGCGGGGTTGATTCTTACCTCAACGACAAAAATTGTTATGAAAAATATACTACTGAATGTTTTTACATGAAAATTAGACGAGGTAATTTTTAGAGTTTAAGTTAAAAGACTATAAAGTTAATTTTTCGAAAAATTAAAATTAAGAATAAAAAAAATAAAACAGCCGAAGAAATATGAAAATTTTCACATTTTACAAAAAAAATC
Source organism: Hypothenemus hampei (assembly GCA_013372445.1). Taxonomy (NCBI): domain Eukaryota; kingdom Metazoa; phylum Arthropoda; class Insecta; order Coleoptera; family Curculionidae; genus Hypothenemus; species Hypothenemus hampei. Next base: position 13,662 of record JABRWK010000077.1, read on the forward strand.
ATAACTTTTTGGTTCTTTAATAAAAATGATTAAATATTTAGATGAGTCTTCTACTGTTGTAGTAGTACTATAAGAAAAAAATAGTAAAATAAAAAATATATTTATTTCACATGCCCAATCTTCAACTATCGATTAATTTAACTTTTTAAGTATTTTCCCCTCTCATTTTGATACTTAAAATTCCCAAAAATATAATGGGGTATCTTTTCACCCCACAGTGACAAATAAGGGTTAAGAGAAAATATCTTAAAAACCGCTCTATATATTATATACATTTATATCTCGGTTTAGATATAAAGAACCTTAATAAGTATTTAATTAGTTTAATATACAATGTATTCCGCAAGAAAAACAAAAATAGCAGTGCCCAACATCGAATTCCGGCCATGTTGTACGAAAAAAATAATATCACCATCAAAAATCTTGCTGTACATTACATAATATGGCATTAAAAAGTAAAAAACATAGTATGTTCCAACTCGCGTAAATTTGCTGTAACACTAAACATGGGACACTCTGTATATATATAAATACAGAGTGTCCTGAAAGTCCAGAGAGACCTTTATATTATAAAGACCGATTGACACGATGCATATTTCTTAACAGAATTATATGCAAAAAAATTATAATCGTTATTATTGATAGAATTATTTTTTTTAAATATTTACGTTTACACGGTAATTACATATTTTTTTGCATAAAGTTTTGTTATATTAAATTTATGTATATTGCATTTTGATATTTTAGAAAAATTATGACAGAAAATTTTTTAGTGATTGACATTGCTAAATTTTTTAATAGAAATGTTGAAAATTCTGGACATAAAATACACCAGTGTAAGTTTAATCCAAAATTTCAATAGTACAACTTTTTCACGTTCTAATTCCGATCTTCATTTGCGAAGTTTGATGAAATTTTAACTCTATTGTTACTGTACTGTCAAATATATTATTATATGCCAGTTAAAAAATCAAACCGATAGATGGTAAGCTTTTTTGTTCAAAATTAAAGGCTTTCATTAGTTTACTAACAAGGGAACATTTCGAGGTGTCCCCCCCCGATTTGAATGCAACTTGGCACACGTATAGTACTATGAAAAATAATC
>JABRWK010000077.1:15050-28418 GCA_013372445.1 Hypothenemus hampei
TACAGTCAGTCAAAGTGAAACTCGTACACCTAAAGATTTTACGAAAACGCCGTATAAGTTATAAAATATGTATTTTTAAATAAAATAAATTGTATTTTTAGAAACAACTCATAAACATAGGCATTTAAATTCTAACATAATATATAAAAAAAAATAATTTCTAAGAAAAATGCGAAGCTATGTTTTTTAATAGTCAAAGTAAAACTCGTACACTTTAAGAAAATTTTAATTTTAATGTAAAATACAATTATTTAATATTTGGTGGGAAAGCCTTTGTTTCTTATGACTTCTTTTAACCTATTAGGCATCGATTGGACCAGTTTTTCGCAATATTCAGGTGTTATTTTGGCCCATTCCTCCATAAGTACAGTTTTCAGTTGTTCCTTGTTAGAAATAGTGTGATTTCTTATGGCTACTTTCAACTGACTCCACAAATTCTCGATTACATTCAAATCAGGACTTTGGGGCGGTGTTTCAATAACTTTCGGACAATTGTAAAGAAGCCAGGACCTGACTTTCTGTGCTTTATGTTTGGGGTCGTTGTCTTGATAGAAGTAAAATGTCTCTTCAATTTCAAGTTTTTGAGCACTTTGTTTGACATTACCCTTCAATATTTCTAAATACATATTCTGGTCCATGATTCCGTCGATAAAGTTAAGAAAACCGGGACCTTTGGCTGTCATACAGCCCCAGACCATTACCGAACCACCTCCATGCTTCACAGTCGCACGTAAATGTTGTTGTTTTAAGGCCTCATTCGGTTTTCTCCATACACGATGTTGTCCATCAGATCCGAATAGGTTAAATTTACTTTCGTCCGTAAACAGCACATTTTTCCAAAAAGAAAAATCCTTATCTCGATATTCTTCAGCGAAAATTAAACGTTTAGTACGGTTTACTTTACTGACCCACGGCTTTTTTCGCGCTACTCTGCTATGAATTTTGTGTCTATTTAATAAATTTCGGATTGTTTGTGGATTTACTTTTTTGTGCAAATATTTTTCTACTAATTTAGCCAATCTAGGAGCTGATATCTTAGGATCTTGTGCAACTTTCCGCAAAATCCACCTTTCATCATAATTGTTAAAAATTTTTTTGGGGCTCTTGCGAACTTTGTTCTTAATTCTATGTTGATATAAAAAACGATTTACAATACCTTGAACAGTTGTATGACTTCTATTTACAATTTTGCCTATTTGACGATAAGATTTTCCTGAATGTAAGTGATGAATTATCAATTCTCGTTCAGAGGTACTAACTTGTCCACGTTGGCGACCCATATTGCAATTTAATATTCTAATCGTGAAATATATGAGTTAAACATTGTTAAAAAGGATTAGCAAAATACTTACAGGATCAAATTTTCACCTAGAAGTCTAATACAAGAGCGATTTAAAGAGTGTATGAGTTTAACTTTGACTATCACAAAAATCATATCAGTACATTTTTTTTTCAGATTCAATTTTTTTTTGTCTGTAGTGGATTCTTATTGTTATTTTCAACAAATATTACAAATTCTGCAACCAACCATACAGATTTGTTTATTCGAAGATGCATATTTAAACCCAGTTGGGCTATTTTCTTATATATTTTTGGGTGTACGAGTTTCATTTTGACTGACTGTACTTGGGAGTAGTTAGTATCGGGTTTGACGTACACATTTGTTTTGTTTCCGTTCGTGTTTTAGTGTGAAAATACACTTACGATGTTTGAACGTTATTATTCGTAGAGATAAATATGATTTAAAAGTTACGTGAATGTGAAATTATTTAAAACGAAAATTGACCGAAGACTATTTTTAGTACTACATTTTTGAATGTGATTAAGAAAGAAAATTGAAATGGTCCATACTGACATTTCCTACCAACAGGCTTTTGACCGATCGGAACCAACTAAAATTAGTTTTGCCCGCTAAGGCATCCTAACCTAACTTTTGCACGTTAGGTTTTGTTTTGGTTACCGGTCTCAGTAAGAAAAATGTTAAATCAAAGTTAATGTCATTTCAATTTTGGGTTTGATCCAATACAATAATTGAACAAAAGTTTTATTGTTTGTTTACTAATGCCAACCGTAAATACAACAACAACAACAACTTTTAGTTTCAGTATATGTTTACCTGAAATAGGGTTCAGTTTTTCGAAGTTTCCAATAGAGCATCGGGCAAGTTATTAAAAATAGTACTTATCTATTAGATTTTACATAATTGTGTCTGTTCTAGAGTAGATTAATGAAATTTATGTAAGGATTGTACTTTTGAAATAGAGCGGGTAAGATCTATAGATGAAGAGTAGCCGTTCTAATAAGTGTAAAGGAAAAATATATATTTCCATTTAATTGCTCGAATTGCCCCTATTAACACTAATCTGATTAGTCTAAATAGTTCTGTAAAATATTCTGTAGTTTTATATTGTGCCAAGTGATCATTTAACGAAATACCTGGTTTCCCTGTAAAGTATCTACGTAATTTAACACATACACAATGAGGGTACGAATCGATATTTACCCTAAACATTAAGTAATTTATTATTTTTTTTCAATCACAGTACCGACCAGTTCCGCAATTCCCTCATAATACCTACAAGAAAGTCATGTCCCAAAGGTATTCAAATCATACACGAAGACATCAAGCTTGGTATGTATATTTTATAAATTTAATCACATAATTCTTGGTTTATTTATTCTATTTGATGGAAAATTTAAAGTAAATTTGTCTTAATTCAAAGGGAAACTCAGCAGAATTTTGTGAATCGAAATTCAAACCACTTGGGTGAAATATTTTATCATGATCAAGGTAACCTTAGACAAAGGTGATTCCTCTTTCTAAATATAGAAAATACCACTTTAAAAAAAAATTAATTGCAGCAATTTTCAAACTCCATATACACCGGTGAAACATGAAAAACTGCCTGAAGATTATAAAAACTTGAATAAAGACCACGTGCAAATAGAATCGACGGACTCTCAAAAGGACAAACTACAACCAATTACATTTGAAAGTGAAGAAAAAGACAATAGTGTTAATTTTAATGAAAAGACTAATAATTATGAAGAACAAGTTGAATTAAAAAACACTTCTTTGAAAGAACAAATTGATCAAGAGATTTGTTCAACACTGTGCCCAAAAAATTTTTTACATGGTTATGAAGATTCTAATCCAGTTCAATTAAAAATTATCATAAACAACACAGTTCAATGTGTAGACAATGGTAAAGATATTATTATAGATATGGGTAAAATCGTAAGAAGTGCCAATGACATATCCTTGAAAAACAACTCCAGTCAACTTGACTGTAAAAACCATTCATTACAAAATCCTAATCTTGAGAAATTCAAGAAAAAACAACATTGTGAGATAAAAAAAGACAACAACCATACAAGTAAATGTGCCAAATCACCAGTTAAACTAAATTGTAATTTAAGCAAATCAGTATTACAAGAAAATTCAAAAAAGGAAACAATAAAACATAAAATTTCACATATAGAGGAACAAATTTTCAAAAGAAAGAATGTTAAATCAAACAGTAACTCTGCTGTTACTTTTCTCGTTTCGTCAAACACTAAAGAAGAAGGAAGTGACGACGACTTTGTATTCAAAAAGAGAAGAAAACGAATTCGCAAACTTGACAGTTCAGAAGAGGATGAATCTAATAACATACAATCGAAATCTGAAACGTTACAATATCGAAATCATGTGGAAACTCGCAAGATGAACAGACGAATTAAATGGCGCGAATTATTCGGCGACTCTTCAGGTGAAGAAGACGTATGCATTGCAGAAAAAAAAAGAAGAAACATGAGGAATGTTCAAAGCAAGAAACAATACATACATATAAGAACCATCATAATGATATAACTAAATCTGTTACGGAAAGTACACATCTTCCATTAACTATTAGTAAAAGTTTGCCGAAAAAGAAACACTCTTCAAAAATTTTAATACACCAACCATCAGTAAATTCAGTGATATTTGAAGAAGCTGCAACTACACCATTGGAAATACATCAAATTGAACGTAAAAGCTTAAAACCAATAACTGTTCCTATCAACTGCACAGAAACAGCTCTACTTTGCCCTGGACCTCAAATCCAAAATGACACAATAATTGTTAAACAAACCAAATATTATCAAACTACTCAAACAAATCCTACATTAATAGATTTGACTAAAGACAGTCCGACAAAAATTATTGAATCGGACGAAATTAATACAGAAAGAAAGGAAAATGTACGAATAATCCCCAAGACTCTTGCCATAGATTTCTTGAACAAACAAACTAAAATTCCTACTATTTTGAAGCACGTCGACACTCCGATAAGTGAATTGGAAAATATATTAGTTACTACAAGAGAGACGAATGAAGACACTTCAATCACACTGTATAAATCGGAAGAAAATAATACAGAGAGAAATGCAGACGTACAAGCAGTATCCGCTACCATTACAATGGCTTCTTTAATAAAAAATTGTAATCTTTTACAGCATCAAGTTACAGATATAACTAAACAACCTAACTTGGTAACTTTCCCGCATAAAATTGTTTCGTCTTCACATCAACAAGAAACCTCAGTCAGGAATTACTTCATAGGTTTTTGCAGCGGGCAGCAACAACATAGGATTAATAATATTGCTTTTTCAGTCCCTGATGCTTTACCTCCAATTCTTCAAAAGACAATACCTCAACCTATGCTAAATGACTCTGGAACAGGTATTTTAAATGACTACGACCGAATTCGTATTGTGGAAGTACTCTTTAGACACGTCTACTTTCTGGGTCATCTATGTTTCGCCCAAAAATCTTATATGGACCAGTTGTGTAACAGAAATTTCTGTAGAGGATACTTTAAAGTTGAACTGCATTTATTTGAACAGGAAAAACAAAGACGCCTCGAAATGCAATCCATTCAATTAGGTCATGATTTGGCCAAATTGAATATACGAGTCTATCATAACCTTGACCAAGCTGTATTGGTTATTATAGATAATCTAATTAACATTATGCAGGATAAAGATATGCCTCGAAAAGTCACAAGACAAATGGTGTATATGTTGCTTTGGGAATTACTGAAAATGCCTCAACAAATTTTCTCTAAAGTGACATTATTCAAAATTTTATTCAGACATTGCAGAGCTGTAGCCCAAAAGATAATTGGGAGATCTTATGATCCATTTACCCCAGAAATGCGTAATACTTTAGAAAAACAAGTGCACGCATATTTACAAATTTGTCGTAATCAACAAAGATGCAACATGCAGTTAGTAAATATAAACGTTTCGAATGCTATTCAGTCAAGTAGCACCATGCCCAAAGTCACAGAAACAAGTCATTCTAATGGAAAAAACGTTCCTACTTTATTTGACTATCCTTCAACCCAATTACAAGGTTTAAACCAAAATACACGATTTGTACAAAATACTGTAGTTAATAATTTGGGATTTGTGCCAGTACACCTGTCGAATCAGAACCGATTAGTCCTTAAAACACCAAAAAACAGTCCACAAGAAACCTTAGTGCAATCGAAACAAGAATCGCCAAGTACTCCGAAAAGTTCGTCGAACGATTCATCTAATGACATATCATACAATCTTCAAGTGCCTTCAAGGCCTTCTCCATTAATCGATAAAAATGTACCTAAAGAAACTTCTGAGCCTGATCCAGAGACCCCAACTGATACAGAGACAAATATAAAATTAGAAAATAAAGAACTTGACATTAAAGATAACTTAATAGTTAATGATGTTAATTATGGGCATTACCAAAACATTGAAGATCCGAGATCTAGTGTTGCCGCAGTTAAGGAAGAAATTGAAACAATTGATTTGACTTGGATAGATGACATTAACGAAGAAGAATTGAAAAGGGATTTGGACGTATGTATGTCAATTAAACAGGAAGAAAATAAAAGTGATGAACAAAGTGAAAATGTAAGAAAAAGTCGATATGAAATTAATTTCGGTTAAATTTTCATTTCGTTTCTCTTTTTACAGAATAAAAATGAGGAATGTACTTATACTGCGGTTAGAGTTCGTAATATTTGTATTTGCGGTGAAATCGCAAAATACAAATGTATCTGTGAGGAAGGAAATTATTGCGGGCGAGAGTGTCAGGTATGGAGAAATAATTTGTTCAAATTCGAGTTTTTTACAACAAACATTTTTTAGCTTCAAGATTGGGAATCTCACAAGAAATTCTGTCTGTGATAAGAAACCGAACAAAGTGCCAAACATTAACGTTATAATTAGCAAAAGAATTTTAATTTTGGTTTCAAATATTTCAATATCAGTAAATTGTTTCGTGTTCCTTTTGTTGTCATTTTGGCACATTCGTATAGCGTATCTGAAATGTTTTATGTAGAACATTAATAGATCACAATGATCTGCAGATTTGTTTTAGTTATTTAAAGTTTTCTCGTTATGTGTCATCAAAAATTGAATTGTTTTACATTCAAATCCACTGAGCATAACGTTTAGACTATAAAATTTATAAATATTAAACAAGAGTGAACCCTGAGGCCTACGTTGATATTTGAAATAATATTTAAAATTAGCCGGTTTTTGTATTTTTGTTCAAGTCTGTTATAGAACACACAGGTTACCCTATGTAATTCTAACACATTACTTATAATTTATATTTAATAAAATTTGAAATTCTTAAGTTCTGTAGAAGCAATTTTCATTACTTTCTTTAAATAAATTTATATAAAAACTTGATTAGTGTGATCCAAATTATCATCACCCTTCTTTTTCTGCATTACAGTTCTGAAACATTTCCAAAGCCCATATCGAGCTTCCCAATCTTCAAAAAACAAATCGGGCTGGTTCCATAGAATATGATGTTGGGCGTATTCGTAGACGATCTTCATTGGAGGATTCAAATGCGGAGCCCATTCAGATCGTCTTTCCATTATTAAAGATACGTAATTGTAGAAAACCTTTTTCAAAGAAAAATTTAATTATTTTTGAGTTTTTTCTAATTAAAAAATAATACATCTGCTTTATGGACGTAGCACACTAATGACATTAAAGACATCACTATGGCGTGCACATGATGGCTAGCAACCATGCTAAGAAAATTTTCTTTTAAAGCATACTCCTGCATGGCCATTGCAAAGGACACTATACTGGACGCGACGTAAGAGCACGGAATTTCCACACACATTATTGCCAAATATGTGTACATATTTTCCAGATTATTCCTGAAAAAAAAATTGATTGTATTTATTATACTACGCATCCACCAATACGTCAAGAATATAAATTTGATTTTGGTAATATTCGTTTAATGTTTTGACCAATCGTGACGAGTTGCATTTTTCTTTAAGAGACTGCGAATGTCAATTCAAGAAAACAAATGACAGTTCTAGTCGGTTACCGATTACTATATGAAAAGTGCAATAGTGCTTATGATAAATAAAGTTTTTCTTAAGGAAATGTACATGTTTTTTACTGTTGTGTTGTGTCAAAATTAATGATTTTGACGATCACTCTGTATTTGAATGAAAAAACAAGTATTTTGATGATGTTTATTTGACTGGAAGCGGTATGTTTAAATAATACACCTATGTAAGTGGTTAATTATTATTTTTATGGTAAAAGACGCTTGTAGTATAATGTAAAAGACACTGACAACTCTACATTTTATGATTAAACAAAGGGTTTTTTATTAAGCGACTGTGAATTTGTAACAATGATATTTACTTACTTACGATTAGCGTGTTGTTTCAGGCCGGCCATCAGAGTGCTGTAGATGTGCAAATGATATTTTTTATAAAATTGCCGATCTCTGGTACTATATCTGGCTTTACGAATATTATATTGAACTCCTTTAAAATAAATTCTGCAAAAAATTTCAAATAAAATATGTCTATAGAGGGGGGTGGTTCATCGAAAACCACCGTTTTCGTGAAGAGGAGGCCAAAAAGAGATTGCATTTACAATAGAAAGTCAACTTGATCGTAGAATTTCTCAATAACTTTTAACTGACATACGAGGCCGAGTTAAATGAACAAAAATGAAAAAAAAGTAAAATCCAAAAAAAATATTCCCGGTGGAATGGTATTTTTCATGCTTTTTTTAAGAAAAATAAATTGAAAAACTCATATATACAAGATGCCTCACAATGTCTTTAACGTAACATGTTTCCATTACTGCACAAAATAAAATAATGAAACAAACAGAACGTGATTATAGGTGTAACTCGTTCTCAAATCGCTTTGAAAATATTGCAATTACATTTCTCGCCTCTAAAATATCAACCCCCTCTTTTTTTTTCAATAGCACCTTTATAATTTTACATAAAATAATAATATTTTAATATCCTAAATATGATGTTATGCGATTTTTGATAATTCATACAGACATTTGTAAAAGAAAACAGCAAAAAGTTAAACGGATGTGTTACGATTGCCTCAACCTAAACTATGGGTGGTAATGCAATTATAAAAAAAAGCCATTTAAAATTTGTAAGATTTTTATTACACAAATTATTATCGTAAATGTTCAAATTGAGCTTCACCACATGCTCCACAAGCCTCAAAATTTTGTAGGAAACTTCTGTTACAAGAAACTGTAATCAATGCTGGTGTCCTAGCACGTTAAGCGTTTCCAATTTTGTTTTTAAGCTTTTCTATTCTTTTATTATTTCATTACCATCTCTAGTTTAAGTTGAATCAATTATTACGCATCCATTTGACTTTTTACTGCTATTTTTTTACAAATTTCTGTATGAAATATCAAAAATCGTGTAGTATCAACTTTAGGACATTACAACGAACATATTTTTATGTAAAAGTGTAGGGGATGCTATTTAAGATAAAAAAAATGGGAATTGATGTCTTAGGGGTGAAAAATGGAATTGTAACATTTTCAAAACGACTTCAGAGCGAGTTACACCTCTCTTCAATAATGAATCACGTCGTGTTTCATTATTTTATTTTACGTAATAATGGAGATATATTCTGTTAACACATTGTGAGACACCCTGTATTATTCTGATCGACATATCAGAGATTTTCATTGAACTTTGCCTCGTTATTATTGAACATGTCGAGAAATGAACAGTTTTCTGAAAACCTTAACCTGGGAGTTTCAAATTCGAGCTTATTAAAACGCCGATCAGTAATATTTTGTATAATCCGATATCCAAACATGTGGTAATAGGGATTTTTTGATAACATTAGCGTCATTATTGTTTCCATAAGTTCTTCGGGTACTGAGGTGCTAAATTTTTGTGTATGATAACGTAAAGCCGCATGCTCGCCAATACTTCCAAATTCCAATAATAAGTCATCTTCCATTTCATAGTAAATAATCATTTTTATAATAGTGACAAGCTAAAATTACAAAACTTAATCTACATTACAAACCTAATTCATAACGATGTATTCGCCAATACCAGTCTCATCAAATCACTGTTACATAAATTATTCATAATGTTTCTCAGACAAATGTCAAGACCTTTTTGCATCGACCCATATCGAAACGTGCCCCTTAGTTTTGGACTTATACTCTTCCTCAGCATAGTTAGAAATCTTTTCATCATCTTGTCAGAGATGTACTTCCATTTGATCATTTCTAAAATTTCAGAGAGAACATCTATAAGCTTACGAGATTCTATATCGGATTCCATTGAAGATAGTTCCGCTGTAGCTAAAAAGCCAAATTTACAAACTCGGTATTTCAATGTTATTCCGCCAATACTTAAAAAGTCTTCGATAGCCTCTTCAACGTCACCGTACAAATACAATAGTTGGCATATCATCTCAGCGAATTGAAACTCCATGGTCCACAGTTTTCCTTTTTTATAAAACATGACTAAAGAATTCAGGACAAGGCGATAAGAAATTTGCGGGAGGACATTTATAAGCTTGATATAAGTGTCGATACATTTTTGAACTTTTTTCCTACAATTTTATTCAGTTACTTGTACTATATACAGACTTTAATGTACAATACTTTCTGGTCCAAGCGATGAGTGAGCTGGTACCGGTTCGAAACCTCAACTGGAAATGATGAAGGCAACTTATAAGCGACCATATTAAGTGGACCACGTGATTTACTTTAATATAATTTACGTCCATTCGTGTGATTAATTCATTTATGACTTCTATAGCTGAAATTACACTTATTTTTATTTGTGAATTTTTCTTGTTTTACGAAAGTCAGTTATTTCAAAAATTCTTTGTTAAAGCTTCATTAGTGTAAACATTTTTCGAGTTATCGTCGTATATTTACCATAGCTTCTCTTTAAATGCAACTCGTGCATATCTTTAATATGTTTTAGGCAACAGAGACGTATTTTATTCACTACAATTTCGAATTCGACTTCGGTTAACTTATCCAAAAGGCCTAATTGTTTCTTGACGCGAAGCACGAATTTGTCCTTATGATTGATCACGTCGGGGTCCACGTTCGATATATGAAATAGGACTTTTGACAATGGTTACCTTAATTTCGTCTTGTTAGTCTGCATAGGGTTTGGCTGAAAATATAGAAACCAAACGCCCATCAGTGAGGAAAACCATCTGGTTACTCTAATGGATCTAAATATCCATTTAGAGTCGTTTTAAGAGCATCAAAGTCTCTATGAGAGTCCCATATAAAAGAATCGATTTTTAATGATCCCAAGACACCAATTGCAAATGCCAAAGATTGTTCTGTGCCATTTTAGTTTCCATATTTTTATCCAACCCCTATGGAGCTTACTATTTAAAGAATCCTTAGATTTTTCTTTTTGAATATCAACCTCCATGATTGTCTCATTGCTTTGTATCTTGTTTTCAGTCAATTAGTGATCCCTCTTGAGTTATAGATTCGTATTTCGCGTTCGAGTCCATGACATTTTAAATGACGTCTCATAAAATGTTAAATATCAATAGAGTTTCAACCTATTGACTAACTATACCTCATCCCAAAATAAGGAGGAGTGATTTGAAAAACCTGACTTACACAGGGAAAAGTTACTAGAAAAATATTACTAGATATCATGGCGGATAATTTGAATAAATTATCGATGGTTATAAGATTAATTAGTTGAAATAGAGGTTCTAATGATTGAATTTACCCTTTTTTTCAAAAACAAGTGTACAATTATTATAGCTAACCAGCTGTATCTAATGAAATACGTCCTTTAATTGCCAATGGTACTTATTCCAATCACTGTTGCATGAAAAAGATCCACTTTGTTAAAGTCGCTAATGTACATCATTTTCGAGATTTGGTTTAAAATTTCGAATGTCGTTCAATTAAAATGTTGGTTGAAACAATCCAAATGATCGAAATTTTTCAAAACCATATTTATATAAAATTAAGATTTGTAATAAACATTTAACCCTTTCAAGCGTTGCGGTAGCACCATGAAACCACATACTATAAATCGTATTCTACTGCAATCTAGCAATTAATATTTGATTTCAAGGTAAATTTTTCAAAAATATACCTTGAAAGGATCAAATATCAAATATTAGAAGAAAAGAAGAAAACACAAATTAAAATTGAAAAATCTGGAAATCGATATGAAATAACAAATATAACAAAGTGGATTTTGTTATGAAGCAGAAATTGAAAAACGAGAATTTATAATCGGAAATAACATGTCTTTAAAGCCGTCAAAGTAATATCAAACTACAATAGTTAGCGTTATCTATGAACTACAGCGAAATTGTGAATTGAAGTTAATTTCTCGATGGAAAAAATCCTGAAAACTCTGAATTTTATTGAAATTCGAAGTTGTTCAGAATTTATTAAAAAAAAAGAAATTAAAGTAGAATTTTAAGTTTGACACCCTAAAACTTAAAATTCTACTTTAATTTCTTTTTTTTCAAGGGCAAGACATCCTGTATCTTGACTAGAGCTCTAAATTATTAATTATTTACATCTATAGAGCCTTATCTTGACCACTGTCAACTTTCATACATACTCGTATGTATATGACAAATGAAGGGTGAAGGGAAAAAACAATGTCAAATGTCACATTTTTACATATTTTCAGAAAAGTGGAATTTCAACTTTTACAACACTTGTCCATCCAAATTAGACTTTAGAAGTGAATAATATTAGAGACTTGAACAAGTTCTCGCTGTTTCTAAAGAAATGACGTCAACTGAGCCTTAGGGCATCGAGCTATATCACACCTAACTTCGCCGTAAAGTAGCATGTTTAAACTCGAAAAGACAGTTTTGTTCTGTCTAAGCCTTTTTCCGACGTGGAATTAGTATGCTCCCAGAATGATGGGAAAAAGTAATGGCTTGTGATGGATAATACTTTCAATGACAGGTTTTTTTTCTAATTTTTGTAAATAAAGCAGTCATTTTCACGAAAAAACAGCGAGAATTTATTCAAGTTCCTAATATGATTTTTGTTTAATAATAACTTCTTTGCATATCCGCTCCAAGACTTTCTTATACAGATTGTTTTGAGCGTTAAATCCAATTTTTCTCACATGTCAATGACGGAGATTTTAGGATTGCGTGTGATTATTTTGCCCTTCATTTTTACGACACTGGAAAAAATGGCATTTTGAAAGCACATTTTAAACAGTCAATGTTTTTTTACACAAAAAAGGTATTCCTGGCCAAAAGATCTAATGCAATCCGTTTTCGAAAACAATGGCATTTTATAGTGAAAAACGTAAAATATTAACAGCATGATCGAAACAATGTTTTAGTATTTAATTTCTATATTTTTTGAAATGTTTAAAATGGTTTTTGGGTATAGTATGTTTAGAATATTGATAGGTACAAAACAAAAAAATTCAAGATTTGTAAATTGACAAGTGGCGTAGGTAAGGGGTGGTATCTAGAAAACAGTGTGTTTGCAAATACATGTTAATAGGGATTTTTTTTTCTTAGAATGACAGAAGAAATCACATCCTTTATTTTTGGCCCCTTTTTTAAACACCCTGTATTTTTCATGAATAAAAAATAATTTTAAGATGTCATTATTTGAATAATTGCTATTAAATTCGTTATTCAAAACTCATAAACAAAAATATTAAGCTGGCAATTATATTTATATACATACAGTTGAACCGCTGAATGATTACACATGCGTAATCATTCAGCGGTTCAACTGTATTTTGAGATGAATTAGCTCTAGTCAAGAAAAAAAACTCGTTCAATATAAAAATAGATGCACGTCATGGTTCAATGATGACGTCAACATCGTACAGCATTGCCGATGATCGGATGTTTTCTTTTTTGAGCCTGAAATTTTATTTGAGTTCAAGTAATTAAGTGATAAATAAGTAATTTTTAATGGAATTTAATAGTAGCATAGGACCTCTATTACCGTACACGTTCTCGTTCGAAATATGGAATTAAAGAACCTACAAGTTCCTTGCAGCGACTATTTACCTGTTTCGGCATATTTTGA